>CM040915.1:34058240-34248240 GCA_023029165.1 Gobiocypris rarus | reverse complement strand
ATTCCTGGTGTGCTGTGTGTTGGCTATGCCTTACATTAACAAACAAACAAAAAACGCGACAAAAGAAGAAATGCTTAAACAAAACAACAACAGTAAAAACATTGCATTTACGTATTTCTGATATATGCCCCAAGAAGAATGCTGTTATAAAGATATTTCAAAGATTATAAAGGCTACAGTGTATCTCAACACTTCTTGCATTTATGCATTTAGGCATTTCTATTGACTTACGGCCCGTACACACGGAGACGCATTTAGCTGAATACAGGGGCGGAGCCAGATATTGTAAGCATTCAGGGCTTAGTCCAAATCTAGTTTGTACGATGACATTTTAATTTGGCGTTAACAGCTTTACTGACTTAAAAGGAACTTTCTTGTAGCATGAGCTGGAGTATATACATTCATAAGTTCATTAAAGGATCAGTGTTTCCCACAGGATTTTGGAAAACTATATTGGGTGGGCGTGTGTCCCTCTAGGAGGTTTGGGGGGCATGCTTCCCGTAAGAAAATTTGGTACATTTTAGGTTTAAATGCATCAATCTAGTGCACTTTGAAATCTCAAAATTAAGAGCTTTAACGCATTTACAGTGTGCAAACTGAACAAAGAAAAAACATTGAGTTGCTGGACATTAAAGAGGACTCAAAGATCTGTTTAGCTGAGATATACAGTCTCAGTCTACATTACATTGAGACAGATGCCAAACAGTTATTACAATAATATAATAATGATTTATATAATTATTCATATGACAGTAATATCTATATATTGTAATTCAAATGCACTGTAAAATAAATGAAAATAAATATTTCATAAGTATATTTAACTTTACACTACAGTTTAAGGAAATTACAATCCTTTTATCCTAATTTCTTCACTTGCAAGAGATAAACCCTTGAGCTTTTATTTTGGAGAAAACTAACACCAGATCAGCTGATCGTGTGAGCGAAACACGCAGAACAAACAGACTGCCTTAATTAAATCTCTGACTTTTGCTGTTTTTATTTTGATTTTAGTTTGTTGGCAAAATACAGTGTTTGAGACCTAGTGACAGGAGGTGTGGCAGAGTGAGTGACAGGAGGTGTGGCTGAGTGAGTGACAGGAGGTGTGGCTGAGTGAGTGACAGGAGGTGTGGCTGAGTGAGTGACAGGAGGCGTGGCTGAGTGAGTGACTGGAGGCGTGGCTGAGTGAGTGACAGGAGGTGTGGCAGAGTGAGTGACAGGAGGTGTGGCAGAGTGAGTGACAGGAGGTGTGGCAGAGTGAGTGACAGGAGGCGTGGCTGAGTGAGGGACAGGAGGTGTGGCTGTGTGAGTGACAGGAGGCATGGCTGAGTGAGTGACAGGAGGCTTGGCTGAGCGAGTGACAGAAGGCGTGGCTGAGCGAGTGACAGGAGGCGTGGCTGAGTGAGTGACAGGAGGTGTGGCTGAGTGAGTGACAGGAGGTGTGGCTGAGTGAGTGACAGGAGGTGTGGCTGAGTGAGTGACAGGAGGTGTGGCTGAGTGAGTGACAGGAGGCGTGGCTGAGTGAGTGACAGGAGGAGTGGCAGAGTGAGTGACAGGAGGCGTGGCTGAGTGAGTGACAGGAGGCGTGGCTGAGTGAGTGACAGGAGGTGTGGCAGAGTGAGTGACAGGAGGAGTGGCAGAGTGAGTGACAGGAGGCGTGGCTGAGTGAGTGACTGGAGGTGTGGCTGAGTGAGTGACAGGAGGCCTGGCTGAGTGAGTGACAGGAGGTGTGGCTGAGCGAGTGACAGGAGGCATGGCTGAACGAGTGACAGGAGGCGTGGCTGAGCGAGTGACAGGAGGCGTGGCTGAGCGAGTGACAGGAGGCGTGGCTGAGTGAGTGACAGGAGGTGTGGCTGAGTGAGTGACAGGAGATGTGGCTGAGTGAGGGACAGGAGGTGTGGCTGAGTGAGGGACAGGAGGTGTGGCTGTGTGAGTGACTTTGAGTGATCCATCCATCCATCTCTGCATAATATCATTGCGCCGCTGCACTCATCATGGTACGGCAGCAAAGCTCCTTGATTATTACACAGGAATGAGAGAATAGTTTCTAGCCATATCGGTCTAGAAAATTGCATCTTTTCATTTTCTGTCGGTCTTAGTACACAATGTTACTATTGTGACGGGGTGAAGAAGTACACGACACGGGAGTGCAGGTGAGTTCCCCGAGGGGTGGATTTTATTGACAGTTGTGGTGAAATAGCAACCGTTGTGTAAGGGTGGCGGTGGGTGCTCGGCGTCTCTCCTTTCGTCCTTGTGCGCAGTGGTGCAGAGTGGGTCCGTGCTCTCCAGTGGTGAAGGGGCTGGCGGTCACACGCTGCTCTCTGTGGGGAATAGCATAGGATAAGGTTAGCCGAGTCTTGTGGAGACATCTCTCCTGCACCTCGTCCTCGATGGCGTGTCGCCGAGCCTCCGGAAGCCGGTAGGGCCGTTGCCGTACGACGACCCCCGGTGGGGTGCGGACGTCGTGCTCCAGAACTCGAGTCCGCCCGGGACGGGGCGAGAACACCGCAGAAAACTGACTGACCAGGTGCTGCAGCTCGGCCTTCTGGGTGGCGGCGAGCTGAGGGTCCATGTCGACCACCACGGGAGGGACAGCGGCGAGCGCGGAGAATTGGCGGCCGAGGACCCCCGCGGCTGGGATCTGATGCTGCCAGCATGGACGAGCTTCTGAAACACCTCACCGAGGTGAGCATCCGCCAGCAACAAATAATGGAGCACATGGCCTCCCGACAAGGGGAAACCGAGCGGGAGCTCGCCGCGCTCCGCACTGCCGCTGCCCAGCGAACTCCGCTACCTGATCCCCGGGCTCAGGCCACCCAGCTAATGCCACGGATGATGGTACACGACGATGTCGGATTGTATCTGCAGATGTTTGAAGCCATCGTGGCCCGGGAGGCGTGGCCCAGAGAGGAGTGGGGACGGATTGTGGGTCCGCTCCTGACGGGAGAGGCGCAGCGCGCCTATTTCGCCCTAACCCCCGAGCAAAGTGCTTCTTATGAGGAATTGAAAAAGGAGATTTTGGGTCGGGCGGGCTTATCACCGCTTAGTGCCGCACAGCAGTTTCACGAGTGGGCTTATGACACATGACGGCCCGCCCGGGCGCAAGCAGCGAGTCTGTTCCGCCTAGCCCAACATTGGCTGTTGGCCGGGGATCCCACCGCCCACCAGGTAGCGGAGCGCGTCGTGGTCGACCGCCTTCTTCGAGCTCTCCCGCGTCCGCTTCGTCAAGCAGCGGGGATGCGGAACCAGCGGTGTCGGCGAGCTGGCGGAGGCCATCGAGCTGGCGGAGGCCGCCCAACACCGGGAGGTTGGGGAGCGAGCGCCACCTTTTCCCAGAAGGGTGGTCCAGGAGTGACGCACGCCGGAGGGCACCCCGCGGCCAGTAGGCAGACCAGCGGTTCCCGGCCCACAGGATGAACCCATGCCCACCGAAGAACCTCGTTCCCCGGGACGAGCTTGGCTTGGCGGGCTGTGTGGTCCACACCGAGAACGCGCCGCGGGCGGAAGTCACGATCAACTGCCGGCCGTACCTCGCTCTCTTGGACTCTGGAAGCGCGGTCAGCCTGGTGAAGACCAGCGTCCTACCTCCGCGTGCTGAGAAGAAGACGAGGCTGGCTGTCACCTGTGTACATGGCGACACGAGGGAAGTACCGGCCAGACGCGTCACCATTGCCCCCCCGCTCGGATCCTGGCCCGTGGAAGTTGGGATCCTCTAGGAGCTGCCAGTGCCCGTACTCCTCGGGAGAGACTAGCCAGGGTTTGACCGCCTGCTCGCCGCTACCACCCAGCCCGCCAGCGTGTCCGGGAACCGCCCATGATGGAGGACGTCCAGGAGATCCAGGCGGCGTCCCGTGTTGCTGGCCTCGGACAGCCCTAGGGATGGTGAGTCAACCCCCCGTGATTCTAACCTGTTCTTTGATCTCTACCAGCAGGTCTCGGGGGCTGGGGCCTTCGCCAAGGAGCAACACGAGGATGACCGCCTGAAACACTGCTGGACCCAGGTGAGAGTGGTGGGAAGGAGCTCCAGCCGGGACCCCACCCCACTCCACACTTTATGATACAGAATGGTCTGCTCTACTGTGTTGCCCAGCGGAGGGGGGAGGAGAAGCGACTGCTGGTCGTGCCCCGCTCGAAGACGGAGGCCCTGCTAGAGATAGCCCACACGCATCCCATGGCAGGCCACCTGGGGGCCCAGAACACCATCCAGCGCCTCCGGGACCGGTTCCACTGGCCAGGCCTGGAGGCCGAAGTCAAGCGGTTTTGCCAGTTCTGCCCGACCTGTCAGCGGACGTCGCCCCGACTTCCTCCCCCCAGCCCGCTGATTCCGCTGCCCATCATCGAGGTGCCCTTCGAGCGGATAGGGATGGATCTGGTAGGGCCGCTACCGAAGTCCGCCCGGGGCCATGAACACATCCTGGTCATCGTGGATTATGCCACCCGCTACCCAGAAGCTGTCCCCCTCCGTAAGGCCACTGCGAAAGCCATCGCCCAGGAACTGTTCCTGCTGGGTAGCCGGGTGGGTCTCCCCGCCCAGATACTGACTGACCAGGGCACCCCGTTCATGTCCAGGGTGATGGCCGAAATGTGTAAGCTCCTGAAGGTCCAACAAATCCGCACGACTGTCTACCATCCCCAGACCGACGGCCTAGTCGAGCGGTTCAACCAAACGCTCAAGCGGATGCTGCGCCGAGTGGCGGCTGAGGACCCCCGCGGCTGGGATCTGATGCTGCCTTATGTGCTCTTCGGGATCCGCGAGGTACCCCAGGCGTCCACTGGCTTTACCCCGTTCGAGCTCCTCTTCTGGACGTAGCCCGAGAGGCCTGGGAACAGCAGCCGGCCGCCCACCGAACCACCGTCGAGCACGTAAGGCAGATGTGAGAGCGGATCGACCGGGTAATGCCCATCGTCAGGGAACACCTCAACCAAGCACAGCAAGCCCAACAGCGACACTACAACAGGGCGGCCCAACCACGGGAGTTCCGGAGAGGAGACCACGTCCTCGTCCTGGTCCCCACCGCCGCCTGTAATTTCTTGGCCACGTGGCAGGGCCCGTTTACCGTCACAGAGAAGGTCGGCCCGGTCACCTACCGCGTGTCGTGTACTTCTTCACCCCGTCACACTATATACATCACAACATGTAAATATGAAAATGTTGTTGTTATTTTGTGACTTATTGAGCAGTAGGTTAGATGGAGTTGTTAACCTCCAGTCTTTGCGTTAAGCTAGGCTAGCGGTGGGTGCGTCAGAGAGATTTATGGAACGCAAACAAGGTATGTATGAACTCATCTAACTCTGGGGTATATAGTGAATAAGCTAAAGTCCCAAAAAGTCGGCATGCTCCTTTAAGTAAAACATAACCAGTGGATAAAGACGTGTGTTCATGTGTAGTGTGTATTCGATCAGTGCATTATGTTTTAAAGGGACAGAAGCCTTTTCCTGCTGTCTGTGTTTTTAATGTTCATCAAACAACAAATGACACAGAAATAACTCACTGCTCATCACTGAATAACTTCAATAATGAGTCATCTTTATTTAATTTATACAGTGAAGATTATATAATATGCAATGTTGTTATTTTATATTTGATTACTTTATTCAGTTTCTGTATTTGAAAACCACCTGGAAAGCACTGTTTATTAATATGAGTTTTTATTTGACAGTTGCATATAGCTAATAACTAATTTCCCTGTACAAAGCAGATTTGTCACAAAATTGTGATAAATTGAACCGTTACACCACTATATGCATATGTTTGCAACCCCACAATTTTTATATTTGTGCATATATACAATATGTAAATATCAAATTGCAAGGTGAAATCTTTTACTAGGGTACAGCTGTATTGGATAATAAATGTGCTGTCATGTACACAGAGGAGAATTCAGACAGCTTAGCTCACGGTCAGTCTTCACCTCGAATGCCTTAGAGCAGCACATTAAAATGATTGGGTGGAGATATAACTAGATATGTGAGTGTAACCACATTACGTAGAGCAGAATATTTGTTTATGTAATGATGCATACCGTATCGTTTCACATGCGGTAATATGATTGTTTAATACGCACATCTGTAATGGGTGTGCTCATTCCAGAAGTGAGACAAATTGCATTTCTGTTACATGAAACCAAACGACAAGTGCCATCATTGTTTTTATGTTTCTTTCCAACATTCGCTCTGTTCCAGCCTTCACTAGTCTGCAGCGAGCAAATAGAAAACCCAAAATGGTTGACGAGAGTTTTGCCCTAGGTCAGAATGAGATGGTAACATGCCCTTGGAGAATTGCTGCCACTGTCTGTCAGAAAGAGGGTTGAACCATTTGAGGTGAGCGAATGCTTTTGAAGGTCAGGTCATTGTTTTTCATTTAGTTCATGAGATATACTTTTGTTTGAAAGCGTAGGCTCACTCCCAGCTCAATTCGGTCTGTTGTTTGTGCGCAGAATATTTAATAAAAGCCTTTCTTTCTTTCTTTCCATCTGCATGGCTGAGCTATTGACTCTCTGCTCTCCGTGGTATAACCCCTCCGCTGTTTCGCTGGTCACCCAAAGCCCTCGCAATAATGTCTATAATTAGATCAGGTTTATTTAGAAATCATATTCTTCACAGCTGGTTGCAACACTGAGGATAATATGTCAGAGCGGAGCGGTGCAGATATGATGCTTTGATTATTGCAGATCTGTCAAGATTTTATAATTTACAAAGTTTCGAATGCCTGGTTTGACAATGACGCAACGTCTTTGTTTGAATGAGTGCGGCGCCTTTGGAGGTACAGTATTCGGAGAACTTCAATAAAACAAAGAAGCCTTACTTACATTACCTTGCGCTGGTTCATGGGAAACTTCTCAGTGGTTGTCACTAAAAGAAAAATACTTGCTAAACCCCCTTGACAACTGGTAGCTCGTTGTAATAGTTTAGTTATGTAATTTGTCAGCTCAGAAGCACAAAATCAAGGTTAATTATGAATACTACTGCTTCCTACACCTCTTTTTGTCACATTATTATTTTCAAAGTATAGTTCACAGACAAATGAAAGAGTCAGGCATCATTTACTCATGCTTATGCCTTTCAAAAGCCCGTTTGACTTTCTTTGTTCCACTAAACACAAAAGGAGATATTTATAGCGAAATGTCCAAACAGCTTCTTTACATACAATAGATTTTCAAGTGAATAACCTCTATTTCAGTCTGTTCCTCATACAAAGTTATTGTGTGGCTTCAGAAGATTTAAAACAAGTCTATATGATTACTATATTCTATTTTATGATGCTTTTTCAATCTATTTTCATGCTAAAAAAATCTTGCCTTGAAAATTCTTTGACAGTAATTGAATTTTTTTTAAGTAAGTTGGGTTTGGATCAACATGAGGATGCCAGTATTTCTTCATTTTTGGGCGAACTATCCTTTTAAGTTTGTTGATCTTTGGTTCAAACTGTTGATACACTGTGTTCAAGACTGGATGTGTTCCTGATATCTGAGAAATGCATTGAAATGTACAAATAGTGTTAAGTTGAAAAAGTAAGGAACCGTTGACAGGCCTGGAAGTAAACAACACCAGAAGGTCTTAATAACATTGATAAATCTGTCTTTAACCCAGCTCTGACCAGAGGTTAACCGAATGGGTCTGACATTGAAGAGCACACACACTAGCCATCTGTGAACATCTGTTATTAGCAGGGAAGGAGAGACTGACATGTTAACTTCAGGGGAAAGAACAGCCAGGTGAGGCCAAGATACTCTGTCAATCCAGTAGTCGGCTAATTGCCAGATGAAAGCCTGAACCGTATCGACTGTGGCCTTGACACCTAGCCTTACGCTTTCAACCCCTAAACCTTAGAATTAAAACAGCTCGCTCCTGACAGCTTGGACACTGTTAGATGCTACGGCCAGCTAGCTTTCAACTTCAGACACTGATGAGAGAACTAAAGAAAACGGTAATATCTTCCCTCTTGTTCGGTGCCATAATGTGATAGGGTAACGCTTTGAAAGCAATTTTTTTTTTTTTCACGAAGCATTACACTTTTTCCAAAGCTTAAGGGAATTTGAAGGTTTAAGAGCTTTTTTGGCACGGCCTAATCATGCATATTTACAACACATACAGTCAGGCTGTGTGTTGCCTGAAGGCACCATGCTTTTATAATACAAAGCCTTTTTTAAAGTCATTGATCTGTTTCTGTTGAGGAATACTAAGCCTGTACGCATTATTTTAATGATTCATTCATTGAGCAGTCGTTAACCACAGATGTGAACAGAAATAATGGCCACAAGACTGAATCTTTTTGCTATGAGCTCAATGTGGGCCAAATCTGACTTGCCTAGTTTTTTGTCCCAGCTGAATGATACACTAAGAAGATGACATTTTGGGTACCATTCACATTTTAACTGGTATCAGTACCTTAAATTCAGTACTTTGGGGATGTTTACCTCAATACCTGTACAGAAACTGTAATTCATTAGAAGTGTTGCCTTGGTCGCTGTCTGCCTTTATCTGTGATGCTTGTTTACTGTAATATTTACCAGTAAATAGTAGGCCACTAGCCACTTAATTAACTGAATTCATAAAAACAACCATTTTAATAATTTTCTATGAAAAGATTTCCCACAAATTCTGTGTATTTTCTGGTAATCAAATGAAGACATTAAACATAAATTTAATTGATCTTTTAATGTTAATAAACTAACGTATTTGTCAAACAAAGTGCTGCACACCTGAGCTTTATAATGTTAAAATTAAAACATGGAAGAGAAATCTGGATTTATTACTTAAATTAAAGTTTTGATAATGTATTATTATTACATTAGTCTTAGTATTATTATTACATTGAGACGTATCTAAACTCTACTGTACAACAGTGATATATTTGTCAAGTTAAACTGAACTTTTATTTTGAGGGGTTGCCGTGAAGAGCTTTGAGTTTCAGTGTGTTTATGAAATGATGGTAGTTTTTCTCAAATGAAACGGTAAAATGCTCATGAAGTGACTCTCAGAGCGGCTCTGGAGATGAAGTTCATGCATTCATGTTCTCTATGAGACGGCAGAGATGGAAAAACGTGACCGTTAGGCCTACATGCAGGACATGCAGGATATTTAAATAGTCTTTTTGCGGTTTAATATTCACAGACACTAGTCTATATCACCAGATGCGTTCTCAGGTACCAAAATTGGACACCGATTGATTTAATGTGAATCGGTACATGCTAGTACCGACGTAATTCTTTGCTCCTAAAAGTACCAAGTCCGGTACCCAACCCTAGACATAGAGTCTATATGGCTGAAACCCAACCAGGCCACTTTTTAACTCAAATATTGAGCAACAATTTCAAACTTTTTTGCAAAGGTGTAATGAAAACAAAATAAGCCTTCCAGTTTTGCAGGCGGCTTTGCTAAGAAAAGGTTGCTTATGCTGTACAAATGCAGTGGTTTGACTTTGTTTTCTGTCTTCCGCATCTGGGTGATGGACAGACCCTAGAGGCAGCACTGCAAATTTACATCACCTCATATTTTTTTTCAAGGTGTTTATTGGCTGATGGTGGCTTTGCCATGTGGCCGAGTCCCAGATGGAGGGCTCAAACTATGCTCTAAAGCAACACAAGTGTTGGGGGAAGTGTTTTATTAAGATGCATCATTGAAGTTATGGCCTGCCACTGTGAGCAGTAATAAATGCAAGTCAGGGTGGAGGATTCCTCTGCGCTTATATACACAGCGATATGAGCGGTAATGATGGCATAGGTTTTACTGTATCAATTTGAGACTGAGTCCTCATCCTTTGTAAGTGCATGCAAAGTGGATAGCTTTGGCAGTGCAGAAAACAGCGTCTTCTCAAAAGATCAACAACATGAACGAATCTCTCCCAGGCCTTAGCTACAAATACAGTGTTCGAGGGTGGGTCAAAATAGACATGGCCTGTATAGCTAGTAACTGATTTGTAACTACACCATCGGCAATCAAAACCATCTTTCTCCATTGACATCAGAAAACATTTATTTATACATATACATATATATACACAATATTGCCGAAAGTTTTGGGACGCTTGCCTTTACATTTACATGAAATTTAATGACATCCCATATTTAATCCGTAGGGTTTAATATGGAGTTGTGCCACCATTTGCAGCTCTAATAGCTTCAACTCTTCTGGAAAGGCTTTCCACAAGGTTTAGGAGTGTGTTTATGGGAGCAAATTTGTGAGATCAGGCACTGATGTTGGACGAGAAGGCCTGGATCGTAGTCTCCGCTCTAATTCATCCCAAAGGTGTTCTATCGGGATGAGGTCAGGACTCTGTGCAGGCCAGTCAAGTTCCTCCACACCAAACTTGCTCATCCATGTCTTTATGGAAGCGACACTTTGTGCACTGGAGCACAGTCATGTTGGGACAGGAAGGAGCCGTCCCCAAACTGTTCCCACGAAGTTGGGAGCATGAAATTGTCCAAAATGTTTTGGTGAAGCATTAAGAGTTCCTTTCACTGGAACTAAGAGCCCAACCCCTGAAAAACAACTCCACCCCATAATCCCCCCTCCACCAAACTTTACACTTGGCACAATGCAGTCAGGCAAGTCCCGTTCCCCTGGCAACCGCCAAACCCAGACTCATCCATGGGATTGTCAGACAGAGAAGCGTGATTGGTCACTCAGAGAACACGCCTCACTGCTCTAGAGTCCAGTGGTGGCATCATCCCACGCTTTGCATTGCTCTTGGTGATGTAAGGCTTGGATGAGCTGCTCGGCCATGGAAACCCATTCCATGAAGCTCTCTCCGCACTGTTCTTGAGCTCATCTGAAGGCCACAGGAGTTTGGAGGTCTGGAGCGATTGACTCTGCAGAAAGTTGGTGAGTTCTGCACACTGTGACCCTCAGCATGCGCTGACCCCGCTCTGTGATTTTTTTATGGCCTATCACTTCGTGGCTGAGTTGCTGTTATTCCCAATCTCTTCCACTTTGTCATAATCCCAACAGTTGAGCGTTGCATTTATTTCAGTATATAATTTTAGTGTCATTGTTATTGGTTTTTCTATTACTGTTTCATATTCTTATAAAAAAAAAAAATCACAGGAAACAAATGAAAAATGCATTTGTAACGACGGAAATCTGACGAAAATGTCATTGCCCCTTAGAATACTTTGTTGTATGAATATCTGAACTCAAACAAATCGGTTTTAGCTTCATGCATTCTTTTTCATGAACACTTGAATGTGGGTAAGTTTCATAAAAAAAGTATAAGATAAAGCTGAGAAAAATGTGTTTTTGTTAAAGACTACATTTAGATGGTATCAGAACGCAGATCAAAACACAGATCGAGCCCACCAACACCCCTAGTCCTAGAGCTTGTCCTGGGTCGACATTCATTCATAAACATTAGGCACATCACGCTTTTTTAAATATTCATATGATTACATATGATAATGCTTGTTTCTCCAACTTCTTCACAAGTGTTTTAATCAGGAGATTCAGTACTAGCGTCCCCCTATTTGTAATAGCGCCCCCTAACGTATAACAGTGAAAACACAAAAAGCTGGAAAATTCCATCAATGACGGGGAATCGTTGTCTCACAAATGTCGGAAATTTCCATCAATAGCAAATATTACAAATATTAGTATTTGACCAGGGGCTTGCTGATGTTTTGGGAAACAATAGGTTTAGAGATTATTCTATCCATTTTAGGGGTCTGGGCACCAAAATGTCCAATAACAATTGGATCTACAAGTTTCTGGTGATCAAATTTCCCTTTGCTGATCAAATAAGCCCTAAATAGCCATTACCAAACCAAATGCAAGTAGTAGGTGTCATAAATACTATGAAAGCATACCCTAATATCTTTGAAATACACCTTGGCAGGAGATCACAGTCGGGAGGTTAAATATACAGCTATAGATCTGTGTAGATGAGGCCATTAGAGCTCTCAGACCCTAGTGCTAGTGCAAAAGGAAATGTGCCAAAAGACTTACACCTCGCAAAATCAGTGTTTATCATCACTGTAAAGCAATCATTTTAGATGACTGTTCTGCGTTAGAGAAAATAGCCTCTATCACATAAAAGCGTTTCCTCCTTTCCATAAACATAGATTATTTTCCTTCAACAATTTTATCCTAGCTGCCATCATTGGTACTTGAAACCTTTTTTCATCATTCTTGCATTTTTCCCACCATGACATACAACAAGCACTCTAATAGGATAAAACGTTTTCTGAAAATATGATCAGCAATACCATTATCATTTCTCCACATAATAGATCCCACTGTCGTGCTTATCATTAGATTTAAAAACAAACACTCTTTCTGGCCACCATATGTGGCGACAGATGTCATCACGCAGCCCCTGAGGGGGAAGACAGACGACCTGTCTACATAACTGAAGCTGAGAAATTGTAGTTTAGGGGAAACACAGACAGAACATTTGCATTCTCTACATGTCCTTCATCCAAGATTCATTCTTCTCTGAATGCTCCAGAGAGTCTGATGTACGCAAACTGTGTGAAAAGGTGGCAAGGGTTTGGCAAGGTTGTGAGAGCTTTATGAGAACAGCAACTGGGTTTGACTTGGAGAAAGGAGCTGTTCTCATTATGTCCTTTTATATCCCTATTTTAAAAATATGAAATATGTATTTCAACTAATTAGTACTTTGTGGAATTTCTAATTTTTTTTCTTTGATTTATAAATCACAAGCTACAGTATAGAAACCTTCAGAAATAAACGCATTTTGAATTTCATATAGCCTTTTTGGATGGCGGCCACAAATGTAATATGAATAGTATGAATCAGCCTCTGTATTGTTGCCATTCAAAGTTTAAACATGTATTTTTCACATGCTCAACAGGGTGGCAGTGATATTTTTTTTTCCCCTCCCGGCAAGCTATCATTAGTGTAGAGAGAAAATGCTGTGGAACATGTTGGACAGTAAATACAGAGGATGATAAATGTGCCAAAAATGAACAGTATTTCATCAATATACAAACAAAAAGAAAGTACAAAATATTTGGACACTTAGGCCACACTCCAAAATGTCTAAATGTGTTAGCGTTTATTTTTTAAGACCTTTTGACAACTTTTGTCTGACTTTTTTTTTTTTGTAATTATTGGTATTATACTAAATTTAAAACTTTTGGTAATCGTTATTATTCCAAGTTTATAATGTGATTACAGTCATTTTATTATAAAAGTATGTACTTCACTGATGTCAACATGTTTGAGTAAGCAATTGAGCCTCTTAAAAAAAAGAAAATTTAAATGAATAATGTCTCAGGCAATTTCATAAATGTCACTAATTCTCCCAGCTTACCGTTAGTTCACTTCAAAATGAACATTTCCTGATCATTTCCTCACCCCCATCTCATCCAAGAGTCTTTCTTCAGTCTAAAATACATTTTTTTTGAGGAAAACATTCCAGGATTTTTCTCCACATAATGGACTTCAATGGGAACCAACGGCTGAAGGTCCAAATCACTGCAGTTTCATAGGAAGGGCTTCAGAGGCTCTGATCTAGCCAAACCATCAGACATTTTCAAGAAAAAATAAACATTTATATAATTTTTAACCACGAATGCTCGACTTCAGTGTTGTGTTTTTTCACGGTGTATGACGTCATCATGTCGGAAAGGTCACATGACGTAGGTGGAAGTACAGACCCAGTGTTAAAACGAACATACAAAGACTAAATCAAACACCTTTACAAAAATAAAGATAAAACAGGATGATTTTAAAGTTGGAGGAGGACGTGAGATGGAGTTTTTTGGCATTTGCTCTGATTTGGACCTTCAGCCATTGGTTTCCATTGAAGTCAGTGATGGAGGTGAGTTAAATTACCAGGAAATGTTCATTTTGAAGTGAACTAATCCTTTAACAGGTGTTTTTCCAGTGGCTTGTTCATCCATTTTACTTCTGAGTCTGATTTGAAAAATACGGAAGTAGAAGTTAGCCTGTAGTATATCACTTAGTCGAAATGCTTCCTCTAAATGACTTAACTGAATTTCAGGTTTGTTTGCATTTGGCTTACATTACATTTCAGTTATACAAGTAACCGTAAATGTCCACTGGGTCCACTAACCACTTATTGGAAACTTTATAGATGGAATTTCCGGAACACAGTGCTAAAGCGAGGACCGGGCCGCTATAGCAAGGCAATTGTGTGATTCATTGAGAAACTAAAACCTTTCGTTCTACTCGTGTGCATGATTTTGAAATTCATTACCACTAATTGCTCTTGTCTGAAGCCTTGCTGTAGTAGTGCTTTTCATAAAACTCAAGGCTATTGATATTTGAAGATTTCTGAACAGTTGTACTGTATGTGTGTTAAAATAGTTCCAGATATATTTAGGAAGTAATCATTAATTCTATTTTTGTGAGAGAAATCTCCTCTATTCACCATTAGGCCTGCCAGGAGTCCTTGGGCACAGAACTACATCAATAATAGAGGAAAGAAGATAATCTTATCTTCACATCTGGAGCCCTTATTAGACAAAATGAACTGCTTAAATCTGGAGCACATGCTGTCTCATCAAAACGGGAGACATTTTCCAATAGGATTCATGCAGTTCATGGCATCAGACTTTTATTTGATATTAATTTGATGAATAATTAATAATTCAAATTATTAGCAGCAGTCAGTATGTGCAATGTACCTGGTTTAATCACAAAATATGGTCATGCAATTATCTAAAGATTAATTAGGATTGACGCACGACAAGAAAGCACTAATCTTCTGAATGCATTGCTCTTGTACTTTACTGCATTTCAGGCTATACCAATCAAATGGCTTCTGACTCACACAGTTTCAGCCATCAGGACTAATTGGTCATGCACAGTGGGCACAATGTTTTCAGCAGGACTATAAATGATTAAATAAAAGAAGCAAATTATTTTAGAAGTGAAGAACCTCTTTGTCACATACGAGGCTTTTTCCCCCATGCAAAATTACTCATGTAGAAAGGGACACATTTTCAATTTGCTTGATTATTATAGTTATGACAAAGTATAAAGTACTTTCAATAAAGTATAAAGTACCTACAAATCATTTAGTTCATGCATAGTTAATATATTGTAGTCCCTACATTGTTAATACATTAATTTGCTGTATAAAAAAAAAGTGTATTCTTTATTCATTGTCACTATAATTACCCAAATTATTACTGTTTAATTAGCTTATTTAAAGAGTTAGATAATGCGTTGTTAAAAGCTTATTAGCTATAAATATTTTTCACTTCAAATTTGGTCAGAGAAAATAGGAAAATTACTTTAATTAAGTTTTTTAAGCCAACTTTTATTAGTCATTAATTGCATTAGTATTAAAGTTCGATCGCCAATGGACCAAGGGGTACCACACCCCGAAATCCCACAACCTGCATGAATAGGGGATTTCATGTGTTACGTGATATCTGTGCAGTAGCAGTGCTTCGCCTGTGCTTCCCTATAATATAGTCCCAATATCTGCCTAGGAAATCTCCTAGTCTTAATCTGCAGCGCTATTTGTACTCGTTGTGAATACACAGGCCACAATAAATAAAAAGGTGTTTTTTTAATTTTTTTTGATCACTTTTACTCGGGACATGCTAGCTGGCAACATGGGATTCCATTCATTATGCTAAGCTAAGCTAGCAGCGACCCTGCCAAACTAAAACAATGCATGCACTGAGACAAAAATGCATTTGCCCACATATCTAAATGTAGGAAAGAAGTTGAATAAGCCCTATTTCTAAAAACTGTGGCGTGTTCCTTTAATAGGGGTGGGCGAAATGACCGGAATCTCATATCACAATAAACAATAACGATAGGCTATTTATCATGATATAGTTATTTTTGCTTTAAATAATGATTTTATGATATCAACAATCCATATATTTCGATACCATATACATTTCACAATTCTTGTCACCAATGTCAATATCGTCAAAAAAATACTAGCTTAAAAATATAAAACCCAAGCTCACTAAAGACAAGTAAACAGTTAGTGATGAAATACTAATAAGAAAATTATTACAACAGAAGAACAGATAACTAATAAATGCGATATGCATTGTTTAATTAATTCATTAATCATGTATAAAAACACTGCATAGTCTTCATTGTTTAAATTATACTTTAATACTTGCTTTTTCTTGCTTTAGTTTACTTGTTTACTTTCATTTAAGACATAAATGACTGTGTTTACGGGGATACTTGGAAAGACGGGTATCGGGTCTAGACGAATCACAATAATGACCAATCTTTGATTGAAAACCGTGAATTCCACCGAAAGGTGACAAGTTTGGCCCCCTTTGATAATGTCAGATAACTTTGATAGAAAGGGATGTAATGGATTACAATCAACCAATCAGCTGTTACATTTAACTACACAATTAGATAATACCAATCTAGCTCAACCAATGAGCAAGCAATGCTTCATTTAGTTCAGTCTGTGGGGTCAAAGGTCACATTAGCAATTAAAGAACAAACACTTCAGCAAAACATGCTCAGCTCAAAGTGTCTCAATCATTTTGATCCCAATTTTAATTTTGAACCCTTGTCACACTAAACACAAGAACTGGACTCAGTTTCAAACTGCAATACCACATGCTGTTCTCTCTATTGATAATGATTTGGTCCCTACAGATCTGCAGCTCTTTCTCTTTATTTGTGTTTTGCTTTTAATGTGATTCCTTTTTAATTCAGCTTATAAAAAAGCTGAACTCACTGGGTAATTAATTTGTAGCATTTTATATATGATAATGCATTCGCATTAAATGTTAATCTTCTTTGTCCGGGAAAAGCTGACGTTTTAAATGCATTTCATGGTCTTTTAACACACTTCTCCGTGGGGGGCTGTAGTGCTAAGTGCATGTCAGCTTTTGCACTCTTATAGTGTTCCAATGTTCTTTGTTTTTTAATTGCCCACTTACATAATTGTTTCATTAGCTCTTTCTGAAAATAGTTGCCTGAGAAGTCGAAGACAAGATGTGTGTGGGCACCTCTGCTGAACAGGGCCAGTAAATATTAGGTTAATTGAGTCTGTTACTGTAGCACTTAGGGCTCAGTGCTGCCATTCTGTATTATTTGCATATATAGGAGCACCACTGCAGTCTCGGCAAGAGGGAGTCCCACTAGGCAAAGCGTAAGAATTGACTTGTCATTGCTCAGTGGTTGGGAGAGAAGAGTTTAGAATAGCACACTACCATACGTCTTACCTCCTTTGCTGTATGCAGATATTAGGAAAACCCTGCAATTCAGATATTCCAAAAGATAACAGGAAATTAGCATGTCCAGATGAAAATTAAAGATAGTTTGACTTCCCATGGAACTTCGTAAACAAGTGATTGTTAAATAAAGGCTACTTTATTGCAGTTATGCTATAAACCAACTTTGCGTGTGTGGACCATTTTTGCACTAACAAGCAAATAAACCTCACGAGGGAGCATGCCCTGTGACCACGTTAAATGGTTCACCCCATGTTCAAACCAGAACTAAACATTTGTAACCTTCCCTGAGGAGTTCCCGCACTTTATATTTTCTACTTCAAGCACTGTGTGAGGGGTGGTATCACAGAGAAGTGGTTAGATTCATTTCTGCACAAGACTTTAAATGAAAATCGGACCCACTTTATATTAGGTGGCCTTAACTACTATGTATTAACATATGCATTAATAATTTAATAAATACACTTATTGTGTACATACATGTTTTTACATTGTACTTACATTTAAAAAAATACCTGCATGTATATACATCTGTCATTAATTACTGTAGTTACATTTATAATTACACTGTTTATATGGTATTCTTATTTCTTATGTAAAGCACTTTGAATTGCCATTGTGTATGACATGTGCTATATAAATAAACGTGCCTTGCCTTGCCTTGTTTATAACTAAACCTACCATTAAACTTACCCACCCCACCACACCTGTCCCTAACTTTACCCTTAAACTTACCCACACAACCACACCTCTCCTAACTTTACCCTTAAACTAACCCACACCTGTCTCTAACTCTACCCTTAAACTTACCCACACCACCACACCTGTCCCTATCTCTACCCTTAAACTTACCCACACAACCACACCTCTCCTAACTTTACCCTTAAACTTACCCACACAACCACACCTCTCCTAACTTTGCCCTTAAACTGACCCACAACACCACACCTGTCCCTGACTTTACACTTAAACTTACCCACCCCACCACACCTGTCCCTAACTTTACCCTTAAACTGACCCACACCGCCACACCTGTCCCTAACTTTACCCTTAAACTTACCCACACCACCACACCTCTCCTAACTTTACCCTTAAACTTATCCACACCACCACACCTGTCCATAACTTTACCCTTAAACTTACACACACCACCAAACCTGTTCCTAACCCTACCCTTAAACTTACCCACACCACCACACCTGTCCCTAACTTTACCCTTAAACTAACCCACACCACCACAACTGTCTCTAACTTTACCCTTAACTTACCCACACCACCACACATGTCCCTAACTTTACCCTTAAACTAACCCACACCACCACACCTGTCTCTAACTTTACCCTTAAACTTACCCACACCACCACACCTGTCCCTAACTTTACCCTTAAACTTACCCACAACACCACGCCTGTCTCTAACTTTACCCTTAAACTAACCCACACCACCACACCTGTCCCTAACGCTACCCTTAAACTTACCCACCCCACCACACCTCTCCTAACTTTACCCTTAAACTTACCCACACCACCACACATGTCCCTAACTCTACCCTTCAACTTACCCACACCACCACACCTGTCCCTAACTTTACCCTTAAACTTACCCACCCCATCACACATGTCCCTAACGCTACCCTTAAACTTACCCACATCACCACACATGTCCCTAACTCTACCCTTCAACTTACCCACACCACCACACCTGTCCCTAACTTTACCCTTAAACTTACCCACCCCATCACACATGTCCCTAACGCTACCCTTAAACTTACCCACACCACCACACCTGTCTCTAACTTTACCCTTAAACTTACCCACACCACCACACCTGTCCCTAACTTTAACCTTAAACTTACCCACACCACCACACATGTCCCTAACTCTACCCTTAAACTTACCCACACCACCACACCTCTCCTAACTTTACCCTTAAACTTATCCACACCACCACACCTGTCCCTAACTTTACCCTTAAACTTACCCACACCACCACACCTGTCCCTAACTTTACCCTTAAACTTACCCACACCACCACACCTGTCCCTAACTTTACCCTTAAACTTACCCACACCACCACACCTGTTCCTAACTTTACCCTTAAACTTACCCACCCCACCACACCTGTCCCTAACGCTACCCTTAAACTTACCCACACCACCACACCTCTCCTAACTTTACCCTTAAACTTACCCACACCACCACACCTCTCCTAACTTTACCCTTAAACTTACACACACCACCACACCTGTCCCTAACTTTTCCCTAACTTTACCCTTAAACTTACCCAGCCCACCACACATGTCCATAACTCTACCCTTAAACTTACCCACACCACCACACCTGTCCCTAACTTTACCCTTAAACTTACCCACACCACCACACCTGTCCCTAACTTTACCCTTAAACTTACCCACACCACCACACCTGTTCCTAACTTTACCCTTAAACCTACCCACCCCACCACACCTGTCCCTAACTCTTCCCTTAAACTTACCCATCCCACCACATCTCTCCTAACTTTACCCTTAAACTTACCCACACCACCACTCTCCTAACTTTACCCTTAAACTTACACACACACCACCACACCTGTCCCTAACTTTTCCCTAACTTTACCCTTAAACTTACCCAGCCCACCACACATGTCCATAACTCTACCCTTAAACTTACCCACACCACCACACCTGTCCCTAACTTTACCCTTAAACTTACCCACACCACCACACCTGTCCCTAACTTTACCCTTAAACTTACCCACACCACCACACATGTCCCTAACTCTACCCTTCAACTTACCCACACCACCACACCTGTCCCTAACTTTACCCTTAAACTTACCCACCCCATCACACATGTCCCTAACGCTACCCTTAAACTTACCCACACCACCACACATGTCCCTAACTCTACCCTTCAACTTACCCACACCACCACACCTGTCCCTAACTTTACCCTTAAACTTACCCACCCCATCACACATGTCTCTAACGCTACCCTTAAACTTACCCACACCACCACACATGTCCCTAACTCTACCCTTAAACTTACCCACACCACCACACATGTCCCTAACTCTACCCTTAAACTTACCCACACCACCACACCTCTCCTAACTTTACCCTTAAACTTATCCACACCACCACACCTGTCCCTAACTTTACCCTTAAACTTACCCACACCACCACACCTGTCCCTAACTTTACCCTTAAACTTACCCACACCACCACACCTGTCCCTAACTTTACCCTTAAACTTAACTACACCACCACACCTGTCCCTAACTTTACCCTTAAACTTACCCACACCACCACACCTTTTCCTAACTTTACCCTTAAACTTACCCACCCCACCACACCTGTCCCTAACGCTACCCTTAAACTTACCCACACCACCACACCTCTCCTAACTTTACCCTTAAACTTACCCACACCACCACACATGTCCCTAACTTTACCCTTAAACTTACCCACACCACCACACCTGTCCCTAACTCTACCCTTAAACTTGCCCACCCCACCACACCTGTCCCTAACTTTACCCTTAAACTTATCCACACCACTACACCTGTCCCTAACTTTACCCGTATCCACCTCAATATCAGCAGAAGTGTTTTGCAATACAAAATGAGCACAATAAGTACATTGTACTTATTTTTTTGATGTAAGTACGTAGTAGTTAAGGCTACTTAATATAAAATGGGATCTGAAAATCCTTGGAGGTGTATTCATTACGTGTGAAGGCGGTTGTGACAGTAATGCGCTGCCATCTATATGTGCATTTCTGATGAGGAACTGACCCTGAAGGCATACATTGTCTCATAATTAAACGAGCCGTCAGCTAGATTCAGATGGTGGATGAATCAGAAGACTTTTCTGGAAGCGCTTTTTCGAAGTACCAAAGAAATCTTGGTTAATGAGGTAGTTGATGTATAACTATGCTCATCAGGAACTAACGTTTTAACTTTTTGGAGATAACCCATTGTTTGCAGTAAACAACGGTAGGTGGGCTAATACTTCATCTACAGTTATAATGCCCCCTGCATGAGCTCTTCTGCAATTAGGGATGCGGTACGTCTTAACTCTACAAACTCTCCTACTGTGCTGAGATGTGGGTTACAATGCATTGCCATTCTGCTTGGCCCCCCAGCGCCCCAGACAAATTAACATGAAGGCCAGATTGTAGAGTATACAGTGGATGCTGAATTGAAGCATCACTTGTCAGTGATATTTCTGTGGAGGCTTGTTTCACTCACAGCGTAAATAGTGTTTGAGTGACTGATGTGCTTTATTAACACCAGGACATGTTTTATTATTTTTTCTTGTGCTGATTGCTTTACTTGCCAAATATGTTTAGTTTTCATTAAATCTAAAGCAATTTCTTTACATTTATTTCAGATCTTGATTATTTATGTGCAAAGGCGAGCACACCTCTATTCACCATACTATCCATTTACTGTGAAATATAAAGACAATATGAGTTTGAGGATGATGGATATGAACTAGAGCGAGCTCATGTGCGTTGTTTTGAATTATGAAGTTGTGAATAATCAAGTATGATTAATCAAGTTTTCCAGTCTTGATTAATCAAGTTCTTCCAATATGCTAGTGTTGTCGTTTAGAGATGAGAATTGCAGGCTCTGATTACCTGGGGAACTAAAGCAGGTCATTTGATTATTTGTCACCAAGAGTAAAATTTAATGTTTTTTATTCCATTGGAAATTGATTAATGGAAGGAAAAAAAAGTTATCACTTTCTCTACTGGTTAAAGCTGCTTACAGCAGATGTTTGTAGCCTAACTGTCAAACAGCATTATAATATTTTAGTGTAAGGGGATGTGCGTATACAGTTTTTATCTCTGTGTGTGTTTCTGAGCTGGAATGGCATTGTGTGTACCATTTGGATTATACCTGTTTTTTTCCTCATCTATTTGACGTATGGCTCATGCAAACACAGATTTGCTGTTGGATATCTATTCATATTATTGTCTGTTTGCCTGTCTGTCTTGTTTGGGAGAATCATGGACATCTCTTTGGCTGTTTGTCAAGGGCACTGGTTTCTAAATGTCAAGCTAATATTTTCCAGTCAGTATGTGAAATCTATTTTAAGCAGCTGCTGTCAGTTACAGTACGAGTAGAATATGATTGGACAACACATGGCAATTGTTAGTAACAAGATTGAGAATGTTACAATTAGCATAAGCGAATTAATCTGCGATATTACTTTTAAAAATAAAAGCTTTTTTTGCCACAGTGCCATGTAACAGTGTTCCTTCCAGCAATTGGGTTGTTTTGACCCAGTAAATGGGTTGTTTTAATCCAGCGGTTGGGTCAAATGTTTGCTTAAAACAACCTGATTGCTGGGTTTGTCCATTTTCAACCCAACTTGGGTTGTTTTTAACCCAGCATTGTTTAGAGTGTTTGTTACTAGTTCTAAAGTGAGTGTCGTTTTGTTTCTAATTTATTTACACACTTGTGCAGTCGAACTGTAGACTGGGTAAACCCAGGCCGATCTGCTGGCGATTTGATTTCGCCCTGCAGCTCAGGCTGGAAACCTGTACATTGTTTTATCCTGCTTCTGTTAAAAATCCACCTGGCATGATATTGGAGGGTTTAACTTAATGACAGATAGCGAAGCAATGGATTGTTGGTCTGATTGGTTGAAGGACTGTCCAATTGTGTGCAGAGTCATTTGAACTATGCCATTTGATCATGCCACTTGTGGTCTGAGAGGTTTAAGGACTATCCAATTGCGCACAGAGTCATTTAAACTATGCTTGTTGTTCACACCTCTTGTTCACTCTAAAAATGCTGGGTAAAAAACAAGCCAAGTTGGTTTGAAAATGGACTAACCTAGTAATTGCGTTGTTTTAACCTAGCGATTGGGTTGTCTTAAGCAAATATTTAACCCAACCGCAGGGTTAAAACAACCCAATTGTAGTCTGATTGGTTGAAGGCCTATCCAATTCCGTACAGAGTCATTTGAACTATGCCCGTTGATCACGCCTCTTGTGGTCTGATTGGTTGAAGGACTATCCAATTGCGTAGAGTCATTTGAACTATGCCCGTTGATCACGCCTCTTGTGCAGTTGAAAATACAGAGCATACTCCCCAGACCAATGTTCAATCTTAAAAGACTGAGCTTGGTCTGGTGATAGTCTAACAGTTGAGTAAACGCACTATCACACTTTCATGCGTTATTGCTCTGCATCAGCATTACCTACAGCCGAAACAGGGGAATATTAAGTATCATAATTAGACATATATTGTCTATCTGAAGAAGAAGGCATAATTCTAAGGTAACAATGTATAGCTCGGGAATAACAACAAAACTTAATGAAATGACAAATGAAAGAAACAGAATAATGTAATGAGAAGGAAGCAGAGGGAAGATTAGAGTTAATATCAGTGCTTCAAAGTGACAAGATATGCAGTGCTCTTCAGTCTGCCATGTCATGTCATTTCCTCTATTCATGTCTAAGTATCTGCTAATTTCAAGGCAGAACGTTGAGTATTTTTGGATTTACAGATAATCTTCTTTTTGAACCAAAGATCAGAAAGTCCCTGGAGTAATTTCATGTGCTTTAGCAAACTCGCACATGCTATTAGCTACAGATGCAAGTTAGATGCCTGTATCCTTTGAAACACGTTACTGATGCTGAGCACTCTAAGATGACTGCCGCTCATAAATTGTCCGTAGCAATTTGAGGATGTTTCTCCACATTCTGCTGTTTTTCATTTGATGCTAAAGTGTTCAAAACACTGATCGTGACATTCTGTCAGTGTCTGCCAAATGAGCACACAATGATTTAATTCTTTTCGGCAGTAGCAATTTAGGAAAATTACCTCAAATGTTCTACTTCAGCCAAGAATGTTTTAAAAAAAGAGATATGGCACCAGTCATCCTCGTTCATGAAGTTTCCTCCTTTGGATCACTGCCTTTGAGCAGTTGTCTGTGGTATTTCTGTCACACCACAGGAATTGCAGAAGCAAGTAAAATGCATGATTTTGTATTAGAGGATATGCTATGCAATAATCATACAACTTATCCACAGTCATTTGCTGTAGGTATCTGTGATAACCCTAGAAGAGAAGTAAAGCACTTCAATATTGCTCCGTTACCCCTTGAAAAGCATCAAGGAGCCTTTTTCTGCCACAAATGATTCTCAAAACAAGAAGTCTTATGACCATTTGTGCAGAATTACTGTCTTACCACATGTAGATTTCTCTGTCTGTAGAGACTTATAACATGATGAGAGGTGAAATGGCAAAAAGAAACATTTTCATGTCTGTGTTTCTGTCTTAGTGCTTCCATTAGCAGGTCCTTGCTTCTTTCATCCCACCAGTCCCCTAAGCTCTGTTGGCTTGATCCAACACTATAAATAGACTCATTCTACGACCCTCTGGCCTTTTTTTTTTTTTAATGAGCATTCCTTTTCAGAACCCTCTGTTCTCGTCTTTTACCACATCAGCACCTGCTTTAACTCCATACTGGCCTCAGGTGTCGCTTAAGGGAGGCTGTGTGCCAGTGAGGCAGCTCTGGGTGCATGCAACTTAAGACTAAGCTCTGTAACCGTCACCTAATCGGCCATAATCGACCAGCCTTGGTGATATAATGCATCGTGAAGGGGAGGCTGGGGCTAGTCGTCTCAAGGTCTACGAGTCAGGCATCGAAAAATTCAATTACACGCGTGTTTTCTATAGCAGGGGTTTTGTGACCCTCAGAACCCTTTTTAGTTTTATTTTATTATTATATGTCACTAACCAGTCATAATGATCCATAAAAAAATTAATAAATTAAACATCATCTGAAAGCTGAACAAATAATCTCTCCATTGATGTATGGTTTGTTAGGATTGGACAATATTTGAAAATCTGGAATCTGAGGGTGCAAAAAAATCTAAATATTGAGAAAATCTCCTTTAAAGTTGTCCAAATGAAGTCCTTAGCAATACATAACTAATAATACATTTCTGATATGGACATTTACAAAATATCTTCACGAACATGATCTTAATATCCTAATGATTTTTGGCATCAAAGAAAATTTGATAATTTTGACCCATACAATGTATTGTTGGCTATTGCCCCAGATATACCCGTGAGACGCAGCACTGCTGATGGGCTCCGGGGGCACTTATATTATGTACGTATGCATGCATCAATATATAATACTTTAATTAATAATTTGCAATTAATGGACATGTATTGTAAACATACTAGGATTATTATATCTTTTTATTTTATTTTATTGTATTTAATTGTTGAACCATTTTTTTCTGGGCAATAATTGGTGAACATGTATAATGTAGCATTTTTGTAGCCAAGACTTTGAGATAGAGAATTTCAAAAATCTTAGGAAGTCTAAGGTGGGCGTGAAAATCAAACGAGGATGCTAATGCCAAAAAACTGGACATGTATGAGATTAGCCACTAATTTGAGCATGGTGTTATTGATAGCACTAATGCATATGTTTTACAGTTAAGTATCTGTGATCGACACTGGCATGCCCATGCTTCAGCCCAACTGCCCTGAAAATGTCTTCTGAAGCCCACCCGCTGTGTTGCAAATAGAGAGTTGGTGCAGAGGGACTTGCTTTGTTTGCCTCCTGCTGGTTCAGTGGAGGAAGAAGCCTCTTTGTCATGCAGGTGGTTATATATATATATATATATATATATATATATATATATATATATATATATATATATATATATATATATACTATCCTGAAAAACTTTGCTGCTTCGGCAGAGCTCAGAGCTTAAAGCAGTGTCCCCAGATTAGCCACACGGTGTACATGATCAGTGGAAAGAACCTTCACGCACTTGACTGAATATGCAGACGCTCCACTGGCATCCCACCGATGCCAAGACTAGTGATAGGTCTATTGTGGCTCCCCCTGAATATTTGCGATAAGACCCGGTAACAGCGCTCTGTGGTGTAGTGCAGTAGCAGGGTTGTGTCTGTCTGATGAGCCTCATTGAATTGCAATTGTCACATTACCTACGATTTTCTTCAAGTGCACAAATCCAGTATTTAAAATATGCAACGGTTTAGCTCTTTATGTCATGTGACATTAGTGCATATAAATTCATGTACTTTGGCCTCTTTGACTGTTTGTTTTCTTTGTGGGTTTGCATGCAGGTTTTGTTATGAATGTCCAAGTGTGTGTTTCTTTAATTAGGCTCTTTGGACCCTATGGTCAAATAAAGTAGTAAGAGTATGAGCAGTGCTTTAAGAGAGTTTGTCTTCTAATAATCTCCAGCAGTTGACATACATACATGCACACACTTTTTTTGTTTTGAGTTAAACAAAATTCTTTAATTAAACTCACTGTAGTGGAAATTACATTTGTATTTTTTAATTAAAATATAAAATGGTTGGCTTGCCTAGTTCCACAGCTACCATTTTATGTACCTAAAAACACACAAAGAATATTTTCATACTTTTTTCCATTACTGTTACAAAGTAATATTTACCTTGATTTTACTTTCTCTTCAGTACTTTTGTATTTCTTGGCAAGCTTACGGTTTATGTTTTTGATAAGCTAGTTTTGAGTAAAGTAGCCTACATTTGAGATAAATATACAGTATATATATATATATATGGAAGCCTCATATCTCCAAAAACACTACTTTTCAGGAAATGGGTAAAACACTGTATTTGTTTTAAATAAATAAACACAGCATTATTTTAGATACTGTGATATAAGTTGATATTGCTTTATATGTGGGCAGACACTTGCATGTGTCATTATATTATTAACATTTGACCAAAATCAAGCTCAATGGAGTTTTGACCAATGAATCAATGAGAATTTTGGATATATTAATGTTCCCTTTATCGAGGGAACTCGCACTGCGCCGTTGAGTGATGACACTCTGGGGAACGCACCCAGCGTGAGACGTCTGAAGCATGAATGGAATCTGTCACCAATCTGATTGGTGCTAAGTCATGACGTAGTATGTGATGGCATATACAGAAGCTTTAAGAGGACGCCGGCACATAGTAAAGATAGCTTTTTGCTCTTCAGCAGAGGCGCTCTGTGTCGAATATTGTTGGTCTGTTTATTGTTTGTCTGTTCCAAATCAAAGAGAAAGTGTTAAGCATGGCCAGCGAGCAGTATAAACGTTGTGTGCACCCGTGCCCGTTCAGCGAATGTGAGAAGCTGCCGCTCCGAGTGCTGTGCTCGCAACTGGCTGTGTTCACTGAGACCGGCCAGGCTCGCTTCTGCTTGGGCCCTGCGTACCATGGGAAGGGGGTACAGACTGCAGTTCAGAGTTCCATCACCGAATTTCAAAAGCCTGACAGGGAGTCAGGCTTTTACAGCCATTACTTCATTGTTCCCAAGAAGGATTGGGGGTTGCGTCCGATAATAGATCTGAGGTACTTGAATCGGTCTCTGATGAGATTCAGGTTCAAGATGCTCACTATTCCAGCCATCGTGAGTCAGATCCAGTTCGAGGACTGGTTCGTCACGATAGATCTAAAGGACGCGTACTTCCACATCTCCATCCTCCCTGCCCACAGGAGGTTCCTGAGGTTCGCTTTCGGGGGTGAAGCGAACCAGTATCGGGTTCTTCCTTTCGGGCCTAGCTCTTTCCCCTCGCACCTTCACTAAGTGCATGGATGCCGCGCTGGCCCCTATCAGGCTCCAGGGCATCCGTGTACTCAATTACATCGACGACTGGCTCATATTGGCCCTGTCTCGAGAGATGGCAGTTCTTCATCGAGATGTCGTTCTGTCCCATCTGAGGTGCTTTGGGTTGAGACTGAACACCAAGAAGGGTGTGTTGATGCCTTTCCAGAGGACCACGTTCCTGGGAATCGTGTGGGACTCGACTATGATGCTGGCCCGAATGTCCCCCGCTCGTGTTAAGTCCATACAGGTGGAAGTCTCAGCTATGAAGCTAGGCCACAGCCGCATTGTGACAGTTCCAGAGACTGCTGGGTCTACATGAGACCCCTCCAGTGGTGGCTGCGAACCATGGGGGTTTTCCAGAGGAGAAATCCTTTTCGTATGATCAGGGTAACGCGCAGATGCCTTCATTCCCTCGTCTTATGGAAAGATCCTTGGTTCCTGTCCCAGGGGCCAGTGTTGGGAGTGTCATGTTGCAGGAAGAGCCTATCAACACACGCCTCCCTCACCGGTTGGGGCTTGGTCAAGGAAGAACGGGTTGCAAAAAGTCTGTGGGGGCCCCAGCGTTATTCCTGGCACATCAATTGTCTGGAAATGCTGGTGGTTTACAAAGCTCTGAGGTGCTTCCTCCCGGACCTTCACGGCCACCATGTCCTGATACGGTCCGACAATATGTCTGTGGTATCGTATCTGAACCATCAGGGGGGTCTGAGGTCGTGCCCTCTATGCAAGTTGGCTCACTAGATCCTCCTGTGGTCCCAGGGGAAACTGTCGTCTCTCAGAGCGATGTATGTCCCAGGGGACCAGAACCAGGGAGCAGACGTCCTGTAGAGGCAGGGGCTGAAGCCCGGGGAGTGGCAACTCCACCCTGGAGTTGGAGTTTGGCCCAGTGGAAGTGGATTTGTTCGCGTCTCGAGAGACGACCCACTGTCCACTATGGTTCTCCCTCAGGTATCCGGCTCCGCTGGGGCTGGATGCCATGACGCAGATGTGGCTGAGGCTACGTCTGTACACATTTCCCCCGATCGCTCTGCTCCCGGGAGTTCTAGAGCGGGTCCTCCGGGAGGGCATCAGCCTTCTCTTAGTAGCACCCCGGTGGCCGACCCGGGTTTGGTCCTCCGACATCGTGGCACTCCTAGACGGCCTTCCATGGCAGGTCTCTCTGAGGAGGGATCTGCTGTCTCAGGCAGGGGGCACAATTTTTCACCCCAGGAGCTGTGGGACCTCTGGGCCTGGCCCTTGAGGGGTTTAGTACCTAGAGGATGGCCTGTCAGCCGGTGTCGTTGAGACGATTCTCAGCTCTTGGGCTCCCTCTACGAGGAAACTGTACAGCCTTAAGTGGATTGTCTTTCCATCTGGTGTCGAGAATGGGACGTGGACCCAGTGAACTGCGCTGTGGCTTCAGTGCTGGAGTTCCTTCAGGACCGTTTCTTCGCCGGCCTAACCCCATCCACTCTGAAGGTGTATGTGGCTGCCATTGGGGCTTTCCACTCGCCTATAGACTCTGGACCTTTGGGTAGGCACCACTTGGTTGTACCGTTCCTCCGTGAGGCTAGGAGGTTGAGGCCTGCGGCTCATTCCAGGGTCCCAGCCTGGGACCTGGCAGTGGTTCTCGAAGGGTTGGCTGAGGCCCCTTTGAGCCATTGGAGTCGGCTGAGGCGAGAAACCTGACCCTTAAGGTGGCCTTTATCCTCGTCATCACTTCTCTGAGGAGAGTGGGGACCTCCAGGTCTTGGCGGTTACGCAAACTTGCTTGGAGTTTGCCCCTGGCGGGTGAAGGCCATCTTACACCCCAGGCCGGGCTATGTTCCCAAGGTTCCATCTATGGGGATGAGGTCAGTGTTTCTTCAAGTGTTTCATCCTCCGCCTCACGCGACGGCTGAGGAAGCTAGGCTCCTCCGTGGCCCTCCTTTCTGGAACTTCGCTCATTGAGATTTGCGAGGCGGCAGGTTGGACCAACCCTCACACCGTTATTAGTTTTTACAAGCTGTGATGCGGTGTGGCATAATGGGTATTCGTTCCCAGAGTGTCGTCCACTTTCGATGATGCAGGTAGTTCCTCGATAAAGGGAACGCCTCGGGTTATGACTATAACTATAATTTAAAAATAAATGCGATATGTGATGGGAAAAGGGAGTAGAGCGAGTTCGGATTCGAACCTTGGATAGATTTGCATCAAAACTCAATGCTGTGCATTCTACCCCTATGCCATTGCTCTAGATATTTCACGGATTTCCATAATTTTGTCTTTCTTAACCAGACGTTTAGTAAACAACGCAGTATATTTGTTCTTTATATAAATGGCATTTACTCCAGTAAAAAAATTCTGAGAGGACCCACCCACATTTTTTATTTTTGCTTCCGACACCCATGATACAGTGTGTACTTTTTTCTTGATTTAACCCGAAAGAATGGAAGTGAAATGTGACAACATGCCCCATAGGTGAGGCACAGTAAAATTACCAATTGACAGATTAAAATCTGATATAATCAAAAAAATATCCAAGACAAGATAAAATATTTTGTCAATAAAATCAAATGATAAATTATCATTAAAAATATACTAATTTTTGATTTTGACAACAAACACATCTATACAGCTCAAAACATAATAGTAATGAATAATTTCTGAACATTGACTCTCAGTCTTTCTTCACCCTTTTCTCATGGTTTCTCAAAAGAATTCATAAATGTATGGAAATATAATAGTGTATTTCTTATCGGGCTCATTGTAACACAGTGTGACAACATGCCCCGCCTGCTCCGCTGGGATTAACCCCGGCTTGTGTCTTCTGATCTCAGATCAGCATTAAAGAACCATCTCAACTGTTCAAAAACAGATAGAAGAATATCACATTAGTCTAGTTTTAAATAAACACAAAAAACAGAGATGAAAAATAAACTTAAGAAATTTACTTTTGCTGGTTGAATAAATGTTCAAGATTTTTTAATTTTGGCACAATTTTTTCTCTATATAAAGTTGATATGGCAACTAGTAAATACATATACATAGTTTCGTCATCCTGGCATGTGTGGAAAGTGTTAAACCATGCGTGTTACAACTAATCCTGTGCATAAAACTGATGGTTTCTGACTCGATGACAAAAAAGTGACGCCACAGCATGTGACCTAACCGCAGTATATGGCCCTATATCTGCTCAATTACCACTTTGCTCCCATGTTCACTGTAATGCATTAACAGGCTCAAGGTTAAGTGCCAACATTTAAAGTGAAGGAATCTATGCTCAGCAGATTCTCAAGTGTGTTTGTGTTTTCCCCCTGCGGTGTGCATTATTTAACACTCCAAGTGGCTCAAAAAATAGCAGGTGACATTGAAGGGTTTGGTGGTTCTTATTTATAGAGAGTTTCTAAATGTGAAGAGTTTGAATCTAGCGGTTATTGTAGCGACTCTACAGTTGTTGACAGTGTGAGAGAGAGATCTTGTTTCCCTTTTTCTGAGCAAAATACATAAGTGTAAAACATTGCTTGCTTTCAATTTTGCGTGTCAATGAGGACATCGGAATATGACATGATTGATGTAATATGGCCAGTCAGTGCTGTCAGTTGTGACTTATGATATACTACATATTGTGCTGTTGTCAACGGGATCATATCATTCAATCTGACAAGAAACAATCTTAAAGGACAGAAGAAGAAAAAAATGCAGCGTATACCCATCTTAAGAATCTCTTGGATCATTGATATAACATAATAATAATTGTTTGGTCAATCGATTGCAGAATCTCATCTGGTGCAAATACCCCTAAAGTTGAAATCTTACAATAACCCCTGATAGAATTAATACATTTCACTGTCGATTATTATAGAAAGAAGTAATTACGTTTAACTTTTAATCTTGATTTAACACGGAATGGTTTAAAGGCACATATTTTCTGTCCGTCGTGGTCAGTCCTAAGGCTAATTATCCACCATGAAATATTAAACATGGCTTTGAATCCTTAACAAATGACCATTTGCTAGCCATTGTGCTTCGAAGTGTTGGATGGGCTTACAAAATAAAACTGACTTTGACTGATTGCATAGTCCCGAATTCTTATTCAGGGGGAAAATTGGCACCATTAAAGGAAACATACCTTGGAAACAGGCTGGTGGAGGTAAACTTTGATCCTCTGGGAACAAAACATCTCACGAGTTGAGTCGTTATGTTCACCTCACCATTCTCGTTTCTGTAATGCTGTGATACCTGAAGAGATAACTGACATCTGTGAGTTTAACAATACAAGTATGCGTTATAATTTTACAGTGTTGGGGAAATTCAATATATTACATATAAAAGATATGATCACAGATTTTACACACAAAAAATATTTTTTTGTATTTTAAAATTATTTTTGTAATTATGATTTTATTATTTGTTTATTTAATTTTTTGTGTGTAGTAAAATCAGGTAAATCTATTTCTGAAACAGAGTTTGTATTTTACATTTTTAAGAACCATGTTAAAGAAATACGCAACTTTAAAGCATTTTTACATATATGCTCATATACACCGATCAGACATATCATTATGACCACCTTCTTAATATTGTGTTGGTCCTCCTTTTGTTGCACTGTAATTGAAACTGCGATGCTCTGTGTATTCTGAGCCCTTTCTATCAGAACCAGCATTAACTTCTTGAGCAGTTTGAGCTCCAGTAGCTCGTCTGTTTGATCGGACCACACGGGCCAGCCTTCGCTCCACACGTGCATCAATGAGCCTGGGCCGCCCATGACCCTGTGGCCGGTTCTCCACTGTTCCTTCCTTGGAGCACTTTTGATAGATCCTGACCACTGCAGACCGGGAACACCCCACAAGAGCTGCAGTTTTGGAGATGCTCTGACCCAGTCGTCTAGCCATCACAATCTGGCCCTTGTCAAACTCGCTCAAATCCTTACACTGCCCATTTTTCCTGCTTCTAACACATCAACTCTGAGGACAAAATGTTCACTTGCTTCCTAATATATCCCACCCACTAACAGGAGCTGTGAGGAAGAGATCAAAAGTGTGATTCACTTTACCTGTCAGTGGTCATAATGTTATGCCTGATCGGTGTAAAGGCATATACATATTCCCCTTTCACATATGTGAACCTGGACCACAAAACCAGTCATAAGGGTACATTTTCTGAAATTGAGATGCATAGATCATCTGAAGGCTGAATAAATCATCTCTCCATTGATGTATGGTTTGTTAGGATAGGACAATATTTGAAAATCTGAATATTGAGAAAATCTCCTTTAAAGTTGTCCAAATAAAGTCCTTAGCAATGCATATTACTACTGATACAGTTTTTTTTCCCATTTATTGTGGTTCTATTTTCACAAGCAAGGTGTACATTTACAAATCCAAACGGATCACACTCAGTTCACACTCAATCACCGAAATGCAACTGTGTGATCTTCTTTCAGTTTAGTACTTTTAATCTGTTCATCCAACAGCAAACAATGCAAGATAAATGTTTCAAATCCCCCTCGCTGCTGAATTATCTACAGTAACACAGGTTACAGATGCCTCATTAGAAAATACACTTACACTACCTAACTTATGTCATTGAATCCATAATGTTTCTAATAGTATTCAGTGAAAAGGTGTGATAAAGTTATGACACAGCCATGAGGTTCTGTGCTATAACAGAGTTTGGGCCAGTAAATGTTCTCACTGTACCATATGACTGAATCTACTGCAGTTGAGCTTTATAAGGGTGAGTTACAGTAATGTCTCTACTGTAATGTAAAATGCTATATTTGATACCATCTCTCTCCCTTCTTCTGATTTCTGACCAGCCTGATGTTACACCATCATAGACTATTTCCACTCCCTTATACTCAATATTTCTGTCCCACCTAACACACACACACACACACACACACACACACACACACACACACACACACACACACACACACACACACACACACACGCACACACACACACACATACGTTTGTTTTTGTGAAATGTGGGGACATTCCATAGGCGTAATGGGTTTTATACTGTACAAACCGTATTTTCTATCCCCCTACACTGCCCCTGCCCCTAAACCTACCCATCACACACACACACACACACACACACACACACACACACACACACACACACACACACACACACACACACACACACACACACACTACCCATCACAGGAGACTGTGCAGTTTACGTTCTGTGAAAAAAACTCATCCTGTGTGATTTATAAGCATTTTGAAAAGTGAGGACATGGGGAACGTCCTCATATTTCACCCTCTTTTTGTAATACCTGTGTCATACCCATGTCATTATACACATTTGTGTCCTGATATTTCACAAAAACATGCCCACACACACACACACACACACACACACACACACACACACACACACACACACACACACACACACACACACACACACACACACACACACACACACTGCCCCTGCCCCTAAACCTACCCATCACACACACACACACACACACACACACACACACACACACACACACACACACACACACACACACACACACACACACACATGTTGTGTTTCCATGTTTTGTGGGGACATTCCATAGGCGTAATGCATTTTATACTGTACAAACCATATTTTCTATCCCCCTACACTGCCCCTGCCCCTAAACCTACCCATCACAGGAGACATGCTGCATTTTTATATTTTCAAAAACATCACTTAGTGTGATTTATAAGACGTTTTCCTCATGGGGACCAAAAAATGTCCCCACAAGGACAAAAATTTGGATATTATGCCATCTTTGTGGGGACATTTTGTCCCCATACCGTAGGGATTACCAGTCCACACACACACACACACACACACACACACACACACACACACACACACACACACACACACACACACACACACACACACTGCCCCTGCCCCTAAACCTACCCATCACAGGAGACATGCTGCATTTTTACATTTTCAAAAAACATCACTTAGTGTGATTTATAAGATGTTTTCCTCATGGGGACCAAAAAATGTCCCCACAAGGACAAGGATTTTGGATATTGCCATCTTTGTGGGGACATTATGTCCCCATACCGTAGGGATTACCAGTCCACACACACACACACACACACACACACACACACACACACACACACACACACACACACACACTTTTAATCGTATACACACACCTTATATTCTAAAATAATCGTTTATAGCTTATAATGTAAAAATAATTAATTTCATATGGTTATCCATATCGGAAATTGCAAACAAAAGAAACACTATGTCTATATAATCAATATCTATAGAAATCTAAAGGTGTATCAAATGATTCATTGATTAAGATCAGTTCAAATAATAAAAAAAAAGAATATATATTAACAGTTTTTTTTTTTACCCATACAATTTACCTGTTTTACCTGTGACTGATTGTGTGCTCCAGGGTCACATATTTATTTCCTTTCTCTCTATTTTATTTACAGCATATAAATATATATATATATATATATATATATATATATATATATATATATATATATATAAATATATATATATATAAAAATCCATTTTCCCCATTTTTCTTCTTGTAATCTCATTTGAATGTCAGCCGTTCCATATTGTACATATCGTTCCTGCTGAGTTCTTTTCGGGAGAAGTTGTTGGAGCCAGAGGCGAGTAATCGCTATTTCTAGAAGTAATTCTGAATCTGGTACATTGCCAAGATATAGTATGTATTATGTAACCTGTTTCCTCAATCTCTAAGATTTCCTCTATAATTGAATGTATTTCAGAGCAAAACCATTTCAAATGGACAGAATTGTGATCATTTAAGAGTTGTGATTTGCACCATATTGGATGCTGGTTTTCTTTTGTACAAGCACAGCATGCCTGGTCTCAGACAGGGATAATTGCTTATAATAATTGCTTACTAGCATATACATGGGCATGAGACTAAGGGCCAGATCTACTAACAGCTGACTGCGTCTGTACTGTTTGATTTGCGCTTCGTCAGTAAATCACGCGCAGAACTTTCCGCTCTGCTTTTTTGGAATTGCGCTCTTACGCCAATTTGCCCTGTTTAGTAAATCTGGCCCAAATGCTTCAATCCATAGGGAACAAAAGCTGATTGTCACTTTAGTCCTGCCTGCATATATTTAAAAACAAAAAGACAATTATTTTGAATTTTTTCAGAGAGAGAAACTCTTTAAAAGAAAATGTGAATCCCACATAATGGCAGGCCGTCACTCTGCTTTTTGAGACGTTAGCCTTTGTTCTGTCCGCATTATGAGAATTGATATGATGCCAAACACCCTGGCCAGCTTTAGAAAGGTTCTTCCTCAGAGGCAGTGTTTGTAAATGGCTGTATTTAGCCAAAGGCCAGATTGTATATTTGAGTCTGTGGCGCTCTGTAAGCACAGACACATTGAAAGAGAGGGGAGGGCAGGTTCTAACACTGCATCAGGATGTGAGATGAATAGTACTAGCTTTTTACCCCAGCCTGCTCTTTCTTCTTCTTCTCTCTCTCTCTCTTTCTCCATCGCTCCCTTTGGTTTGTGCTTTCCTGCATTTAAACAGGCATTGCCCAATATGCATTTAAAAGAGAAAACGGCACAATCAACATTCAGTCTTCAGATAATCCGACAGTTTCAATAAAAAAAGAAAATAATTCCTAATCATTTTTTACACTAAATTTAACACAGCTCATGTTTTGGGTGGCATGACAAAAAAAAAATGTTCATGGGTGGCCTTACTAAAAGGCATACACAACAAAACTAAGCAGAACAGACAACAAAAAGAGAGAAGAGGGCAGCCCAGGATGGATAATGGTAATAGGGCATCATTATTCTTATCTTAAAGGGATAGTTCACTTAAAAAGGTCTGCCATCATTTTCTCACCCCCTGTCATTCCAAACCTGTTTTTTCCCCTTATTTGAACACAAAAACTATTCCTTTAATATACAGTATAGAGCTGCCCTATGAAGTCCCCCACTGGACAGGATTTGTGAATGTGTTATCATGGCCTGTGGGGTATTTCTTAACCTGTGAGCAGTGACCCTTACAAACACCTGTTTTCCTGCCCATGGCAGATGTGATGCTGACCTCCTCTGACATTAAAACGGTTTCTTTTTCTCTTATGTTTATTCTGCCGGTTGTGGTTTTATTTTATTTTATTTTTTTTTTACAAATTTGTCATGGCACTGAATAGGTTGAGTTGATTGACAGCCTCATTAAGAAAATGAAACTGTGGTATAATTCACAGGTGTGAAGCGCAAAGTCTTCAGGTTATTTTACGGAATGTGTGACCTGTCTGTATTTTAATAAACTTCAAAGTCAGATTTCTAACAGCTAATTAAATACAGTTAATTAAATTTTTAACTTGATTTTGTATTATTCATGCACATTTTGATTACATTTTTTTTTATAATTTAATGTCAAATTAAGCTGATTTTAGATCAAAAGCACATCCTGCGGAATGTAGAAATGAGGCCAATTTTATGCATTCTTCTTCAACTTTGGACATATTTACAGGTATCTCCAAGGGGTTACATTTCATCAGTAATCTACCTACACTATATTGCCAAAAGTATTGGAACCCCTCTAAATCACTGAGTTCAGGTGTTCATGGCCACAGGTGTATAAATCAAGCACTAGGCATGCAGACGCTTCTACACACATTTGTGAAAAATTGAGTCGCCGAGCAGCTCATCCAAGCCTTACATCACCGAGTGCAGTGTAAAGCGTGGGATGCAGTGGGGTAAAGCACGCCACCACTGGACTCTAGAGCAGTGAGACGTGTTCTCTGAGTGACCAATCACGCTTCTCTGTCTGACCATCCCATGGACGAGTCTGGGTTTGGCGGTTGCCAGGGGAACGGGACTTGCCTGACTGCATTGTGCCAAGTGTAAAGTTTGGTGGAGGGGGGATTATGGGGTGGGGTTGTTTTTCAGGAGTTGGGCTCGGCCCCTTAGTTCCAGTGAAAGGAACTCTTAATGCTTCACCAAGACATTTTGGACAATTTCATGCTCCCAACTTTGTGGGAACAGTTTGGGGACGGCCCCTTCCTGTCCCAACATGACTGCACTCCAGTGCACAAAGCGTCGCTCCATAAAGACATGGATGAGCGAGTTTGGTGTGGAGGAACTGGACTGGCCTGCACAGAGACCTGACCTCATCCTGATAGAACACCTTTATCTATCTATCTATCTATCTATCTATCTATCTATCTATCTATCTATCTATCTATCTATCTATCTATCTATCTATCTATCTATCTATCTATCTATCTATCTATCTATCTATCTATCTATCTATCTATCTATCTATCTATCTATCTATCTATCTATCTATCTATCTATCTGTCTATCTATCTGTCTGTCTGTCTGTCTATCTGTCTGTCTGTCTGTCAAATTATGCAAAAAGTAAAATTATTATATAATTGTATATATATTGGATCTTTAGCTTGTAGTGGGATAGCTTAGCAAAACACATGAATTGTGTCAATCACAGAATGCTGTTAAACCAAATGCATAATTGTGGAAATGATACTGTGGAGAACATGTTCATGAATTTGATATGCTGTATACATACCATATATACATAAACAAATAAACACAATGGCAAAAACACATTTTTAGTAGACGAAGAAACAGATTGAAAGTGTGTCTTCAAATAGTTTATTTTCTAAAATTCCGCAGGGGCAAAATTGCTCAAAAAACACTCTGGAAACAGCAGTAATTTATTCCTGTAACATGCCTTTGTTTGTGTTGTATCACGCATGTTGTTTAATTAATAAAGGTACCGTTCCACACCGGACCCCTGGGACTGTGTATGACGTCTAGTGATGAACTGCAGAGTCACTCTGGCTTATGCCTGCGCATATACAACTCATAAAGCGGGTCAGGGGTTCTCCTCCGGTTTGCAGTCTGCAAGCACCATTTTGATAGATGTCGCCTGCCTCCCCTTTGTCTAAACATTTTTACTAATGCATTAGAGGCAGCACAGGTCGAAAGCTTTGTTTTTCATTTGTTTCAGGAGTACATCAGTGTGTTTAAGAACAAACGCTTAGTTGGACAAACAAAAAGAGAATTCTTAAACAGCCATTAAAAATTAAAAACACGTATCCAGTGTATCATCCCGCCCAAATAGTTCAATAAGCTGTCATAAAATGACACGTTACCCTTTTTCAAAGGCTTATCGAAATCCTCTGTCCTTACATATCGAACAGACTTTAAGCAATGTCAAGAGCATATGCTCAGTTTGCTTTGTGCTGTGAGGAGAAGGAAAGTCTATTTATCATTTCTCCACCTAAATCATCTATTAATGTGATGTCCAGTAGCACTATTCCTGTTAATGCTCTAGTCATCTGTCTCGCCATCCATTAACCAGACTTGTTTTTACTGTTTAAACTGATCGTATATTTATAAAGTGAAGTTCAAATGCCATCGGGATTGCTTTGATATTCCTAAAAATGTCTGGAGTGATATGAATAATGTATAGTCACAGTACACTGTGTATATTTGCATGACAGGAGCATTTGTGATTTTTCCTGGAAAGCATCACACACTGCTCAGTGCAACACAAAACATTTTCTCGATGTTCTTCTGTTTATATTGGCAGAGATTTCTGGGAACTCTGAAGACATCCCTCTGGTGCGCTGGAGGCAGCAGTGGTTGGAAAATGGCACTTTGCTCTTCCACATCCACCATCAGGATGGCAGTCAGAACCTCCCGGGCCCGGCCGCCACCTCTTACCCCGCGAGTGACTCCGCCGAGGAGGAGCTTCGCATCCTGCACATCTCTGTCATGGTATGCTACCCAGTACTTGATGTTTTCTGCACTAATTCGCTCTTGGACAAATTACCTTAATGTTTAAATTATGCAAACCATTGTAGCTTATAATTCAACACAATAAATTACAAAAACTTTCAAAATGCAGATGGGTTAAAGGTGTTTCTTCAACTATGGGGAGTTTCAAACCCACGGATTGTGGGCATTTAGTTTAATTGCATTCTGTGACGGAAAATACTTTTTAAATATTTTGTAATAAAATGTCTTACTCCATTGTATTCTTAATACAGACAATTAAATAATCTATTTTTACACTTCTACATAATTTAAGAAAATTACATCTTAATTGAACACAACACTCAATAAAAGCATTCTGTTCTGTTTTTTTTTTCTTCACACATCACTTTTCAAATTTCATCACATGGATTCTCTTCACGGACACTGTTGTCTCCATGACAACCGAGTACAATTACTTTTGTGTGTGATTCACTATGTGCTTTGTACTAATAATGCACTAAATATTAGTCAGTTGGAAATTATTGAATTTGGGTATTGTATTTTGTGTAAAAGACTGCATACATCATTTTCACACAATGAATGTAGCATTTTTGGAGTCAGATAACATCAAAATTCTGGTAAAAAAAGAAGTCTATCCATAAAAATAATTTGAAAATTACCAAAAAGAAACGAAGGCTCATCAGTCAACTCATAAGACAGATACAAGTATATTATATACATACAGTATATTGCCAAAAGTATTGGGACGCTCCTCCAAATCATTGTATTCAGGTGTTGAATCACTTCATGGCCACAGGTGTATAAATCAATTGCAGACGCTCTCTTTCATGCTCCCAACTTTCGTGTTCTCTGGAGTGACCAATCACACTTCTCTGTCTGGCAATCCCATGGACGAGTCTGGGTTTGGCGGTTGCCAGGAAAACGGGACTTGCCTGACTGCATTGTGCCAAGTGTAAAGTTCGGTGGATGGGGGATTATGGTGTGGCCAGGCCTTCTTGTCCAACATCAGTGCCTGACCTCACAAATGCGCTTCTAGAAGAATGGTCAAAAGTTCCCATAAACACACTCCTAAACCTTGTGGAAAGCCTTCCCAGAAGAGCTGAAGCTGTTAGAGCTGCAAAGAGTGGGCCGACTCCATATTAATCCCTACGGATTTAAGAATGGGATGTCATTAAAGTTAATGTACATTTTAAGGCAGGCGTCCCACAACTTTTGGCGTGTCTTATGAGTTGACTGATGAGCCTTCGTTATTTATTTTTGCTAATTTTCAAATTAATTTTATACATTTTAAATGACTTTTCACAGTGTATTTATAATCTTCTGATCTTTCCTTGGAATCCTGCAGGTTGCGTGTGAAAAAAAACTACTTGGATAAGAAAAGTTTGAGTTGTGTGTGAGATGGAAAGGAAGATAACATTTGTCAGATTCAGATTCAGTCAAGCCTCCTGGCTTCACGGTTCTCCTCTCTCGGATCTTTATGCTACTGTCATCCCCAGAAGTAGTTACCCTAAGAACAATCGGAGCGAAGACTCTTCAGGGCATAAGGATTGTAAAAGCTTTTAAACACACTCAGTATAATTAGTGGAAAATCCATATTTGTAAATTGTCATGCTGAACAGCAGTGGGATTTGTATGGGAGAAAAGTTAGCAGTGACTAGCAGTGCAGCTCAGATGAATGGAGAGTTCTGAACACAGGCTGGATGAATGAGCTGTTGTGATATTCAAGCATTTGGTTTGCAAATTTTTTTTTTTTTTATAGAAAATGCACAAATGACTCATTATTTCTATATAAAGCCAAAAAGGGACATATGGGGGCTCCAGGCTTTGCTGGACTTCCTTTGGTGCCTGATTTTCAAATCCTGTAATTGCACATTAGAGCAGTATGGCAGTTGTTTTGGATGGTTAGTTGATTCTCTGTGCAAAGCCACTGATTACTGAAAGATCCCTGTCGGAATATGATTCCTCCGAGCTCCGGGAAACCTCCTCTATTGAGTGAACCCTGCATGATCCCTCAGAAGCTGAAGAATATTGCATGCCTCCTATCTCAAACACAGACTCTGACATTGATATCCCCACAAAGATAGTTATTAGTATTCTAAAGGCAACATGCAGTCAATCAGCAGATGATTCAACCTCATTGAGGTGAGCAACGGGATCCAAACAATGTTCTCTTCTCAGAGCATTATACTTGCTTCATGAAGGACAGCACAGTATGTAAGCACCAGAGACTGTGTTTGATGTCCATGTAAACAGCTAAAAGATTGGGTCCTGGTCATTAATTACTTAATTATTGACTCTACAGATGAACAGACAAGATGTATTGTGCTTGGTTGAGACACCACTGCCATTAAGGTTTTGTAGGGGGAAATTATAGGAGCTCATAAAGGTTTTTGCTAGACCAAAATGTTTTTCAGTTATGATTTTAGATATGTTGCTTCTGATGATTGAGTTGATATATATATATATATATATATATATATATATATATATATATATATATATATATATTGCTCAAAGGCAGAAAAGTGATTGATCATTTCTATTTCAAAATCTGAACAAACAAAACAGGCCGTATTGCTTCTTTGCTGTACATTGCTTGAACACTTGCTGAATATGAAATTATTGGATGACCTTGAGTCCTCAACTTGCTCTCGAAAAACAAACCAATATGAACATATTCAAATTTGCCAAGGATGCAAAAGAAGAAGGAAAAAAAACCTTCTCCTAAACCTTTTGCGCATGTCCTATCCATAATTTTACCATTTTATTTTTCTCATTTTGCCACTCTTTTCCTCAGAGCTCAGATTGTGTTATTGCAAGGTGGGAGAGTTTTTCATTGGTGGTGTGACGGGCAGCTTCTGTGACAGATGGTACCTACGCCGCATCCCCTTCTGGCTTTGACTAGTCTCAGCCGGAGGGCAAGCTCCTAAACCTAGTACCCCCTAAAATCATGTCACTTCCTTGAGTGCTTTGCAGCGATGCCAGTCCCGAAGAAAGCGAGTCGCCAGTGTAGACACCTCTCACCAGTCCATGTCTTTTGTGTGCCATACGTGGCGGTCCTCGGGCCAGCTGGGGCTTCTGCTCCGCTCAGTGGTGCGGGGTGGTCATTCAGCGCCAGCCTCGCAGTCTCACCGCGATAGTTTAGGTTTTTGTGAATGGATAAGCACTCGTCAAATGTGCCTTGATGAAAGCCCAGCTGTGCTGTCAATTTGACTTTGATGAGGCTTTTCCTTCTTTTTTAACAATCTATTCTTCAGCTCGTATCTCCAGATGCTATCACAAAGGCCATGTTGTAAATTGAAAGTGATTTTTTTTCTTCCATCGCAGATTTTTCTTCCCTTAAGGGGGTAAAGTGTATCTTATTGAAAGCAGCAGGGGCTTGCTTACTCAGGCGGTCAAATAGTGACCGCCCTCTTCCCTGCCGCTGTCATTGGGTATCTGTAATAGTTGAGCAATTGAGGCAACTGCAGGGGTTTTCCACAAATGACCTAGTCACCAAATCCCACCTACAATCAAATAACGCATTCCACTGCCACTCGTAGGACCTTTGATATTTAGCAAGCTATTTTTCCACCTTGTTCCGCTCTCATTTTGTACTAATATGTTCTCAGAACTGGCTGTATTCTCGACAGGGAGTTTTTTTTTTTTAAAGTACACCTCCCCCTCCATTCAGATGGCCATTTTACAAGCTGCAATTTGCTCTACTCAGCAAGCCTGAACATCCATAGGCTGCTCCTGACCCCAGTTTCTCCCATTTGCCAGCCTGAAGCTTGTTCCCCAGTGGTTTATCTTTCTGTGGATGGCTGTCTCAGCTGCGCCGTGCCCTTGCAGTGATTTGCACATGCTGGGTGGAAAGACGGGAATCGCATGTAACACAGTCCTCATTGCATCCATATCACAACACCTGACAGCCAGCATCAAATTAGCAACCGAAACAGACAGTATTGTGTCCTGGATTTAACACAATAGTCAAAGCTATTTTTTTAGTTTTATGAACACTACAATGAATAAAATAAAAAACACAACATGGGGGAAAATATAGGGAGTATATTGTATGTTATTAATCCCTCAAAATAGACATTTGTTGTGCTGTACGTATGTGGAATTATATGGCAAAATGAGGAATGATCTGGAAATAAAACATTTTTTAAATACTTTTGTGTATATTTTGTATATACAACACAATTATATTTGGTGGCCCTAACTACTATGTACTTATTGTGTTCATATTGTATTGCATACACTTTTGTTGATATTGAGGTAGGATACGGTTAAGTTAGGGACAGGTGTGGTGGTGTGGGTAAGTTTAAGGGTAAAGTTAGGGACAGGTGTGGTGGTGTGGGTTAGTTTAAGGGTAAAGTTAGGGACAGGTGTGGTGGTGTGGGTAAGTTTAAGGGTAAAGTTAGGGACAGGTGTGGTGGTGTGGGTTAGTTTAAGGGTAAAGTTAGGGACAGGTGTGGTGGTGTGGGTTAGTTTAAGGGTAAAGTTAGGGACAGGTGTGGTGGTGTGGGTAAGTTTAAGGGTAAAGTTAGGGACAGGTGTGGTGGTGTGGGTAAGTTTAAGGGTAAAGTTAGGGACAGTCGTGCTGGTGTGGGTAAGTTTAAGGGTAAAGTTAGGGACAGTTGTGCTGGTGTGGGTAAGGCAAAGTTAGGGACAGGTGTGGTGGTGTGGGTAAGTTTAAGGGTAGGGCTAGGGACAGGTGTGATGGTGTGTGTTAGTTTAAGGGTAAAGTTAGGAGAGGTGTGTTGGTATGGGTAAGTTTAAGGGTAAAGTTAGGGACAGGTGTGGTGGTGTGGGTAAGTTTAAGGGTAGGGCTAGGGACAGGTGTGGTGGTGTGGGTAAGTTTAAGGGTAGGGCTAGGGACAGGTGTGGTGGTGTGGGTAAGTTTAAGGGTAAAGTTAGGGTCAGGTGTGGTGGTGTGGGTCAGTTTAAGGGTAGAGTTAGGGACATGTGTGGTGGTGTGGGTCAGTTTAAGGGTAGAGTTAGGGACAGGTGTGGTGGTGTGGGTCAGTTTAAGGGTAGAGTTAGGGACAGGTGTGGTGGTGTGGGTCAGTTTAAGGGTAGAGTTAGGGACAGGTGTGGTGGTGTGAGTTAGTTTAAGGGTAAAGTTAGGGACAGGTGTGTTGGTATGGGTAAGTTTAAGAGTAAAGTTAGGGTCAGGTGTGGTGGTGTGGGTCAGGGTAGAGTTAGAGACAGGTGTGGTGGTGTGGGTCAGTTTAAGGGTAGAGTTAGGGACAGGTGTGGTGGTGTGGGTCAGTTTAAGGGTAGAGTTAGGGACAGGTGTGGTGGTGTGGGTAAGTTTAAGGGTAAAGTTAGGGACAGGTGTGGTGGTGTGGGTAAGTTTAAGGGTAAAGTTAGGGACAGGTTTGGTGGTGTGGGTTAGTTTAAGGGTAAAGTTAGGGACAGGTGTGGTGGTGTGGGTTAGTTTAAGGGTAAAGTTAGGGACAGGTATGGTGGTGTGGGTTAGTTTAAGGGTAAAGTTAGGGACAGGTATGGTGGTGTGGGTTAGTTTAAGAGTAAAGTTAGGGACAGGTGTGGTGGTGTGGGTAAGTTTAAGGGTAAAGTTAGGGACAGGTGTGGTGGTGTGGGTTAGTTTAAGGGTAAAGTTAGGGACAGGTTTGGTGGTGTGGGTTAGTTTAAGGGTAAAGTTAGGGACAGGTGTGGTGGTGTGGGTTAGTTTAAGGGTAAAGTTAGGGACAGGTATGGTGGTATGGGTAAGTTTAAGGGTAAAGTTAGGGACAGGTGTGGTGGTGTGGGTTAGTTTAAGGGTAAAGTTAGGGACAGGTGTGGTGGTGTGGGTAAGTTTAAGGGTAAAGTCAGGGACAGGTGTGGAGGTGTGGGTAAGTTTAAGGGTAAAGTTAGGGACAGGTATGGTGGTGTGGGTTAGTTTAAGGGGTAAAGTTAGGGACAGGTGTGGTGGTGTGGGTAAGTTTAAGGGTAAAGTTAGGGACAGGTGTGGTGGTGTGGGTGGGTTTAAGGGTAAAGTTAGGGACAGGTGTGGCGGTGTGGGTGAGTTTAAGGGTAAAGTTAGGGACAGGTGTGGTGGTGTGGGTAGGTTTAAGGGTAAAGTTAGGGACAGGTGTGATGGTGTGGGTAAGTTTAAGGGTAAAGTTAGGGACAGGTGTGGGTAAGTTTAAGGGTAAAGTTAGGGACAGGTGTGGGTAAGTTTAAAGGTAAAGTTAGGGACAGGTGTGTGTAAGTTTAAGGGTAAAGTTAGGGACAGGTGTGGTGGTGTGGGTAAGTTTAAGGGTAAAGTTAGGGACAGGTGTGGTGGTGTGGGTTAGTTTAAGGGTAAAGTTAGGGACAGGTGTGGTGGTGTGGGTTAGTTTAAAGTTAGGGACAGGTGTGGTGGTGTGGGTTAGTTTAAGGGTAAAGTTAGGGACAGGTTTGGTGGTGTGGGTTAGTTTAAGGGTAAAGTTAGGGACAGGTGTGGTGGTGTGGGTTAGTTTAAGGGTAAAGTTAGGGACAGGTTTGGTGGTGTGGGTTAGTTTAAGGGTAAAGTTAGGGACAGGTGTGTTGGTGTGGGTTAGTTTAAGGGTAAAGTTAGGGACAGGTGTGGTGGTGTGGGTAAGTTTAAGGGTAAAGTTAGGGACAGGTGTGGTGGTGTGGGTAAGTTTAAGGGTAAAGTTATGAACAGGTGTGGTGGTGTGGGTAAGTTTAAGGGTAAAGTTAGGGACAGGTGTGGTGGTGTGGGTAAGTTTAAGGGTGAAGTTAGGGACAGGTGTGGTGGTGTGGGTAAGTTTAAGGGTAAAGTTAGGGACAGGTGTGGTAACTAATAATAGTGAGAAAAGTTCTGTGATCATTAATTTTTCTGATGGTACATGGTTATTTTATATCTATTGCAATGAAATTCATTAATTGTTGAGTCTTTAAGTGTCCAAATATTTAGTTTGGGCCACCGTATTTGTAAAAACAAAAAAAAAAAGATCTCTCGTTGAGGTGAACTTGCATAATTTCTTAGTGTTGATGAGCCATAGACATCCTCTGTGTTGAATAGCGGCTGAGAGATATATAACGTATGTCGTAATTACATTATTGATTGACGTTATTATATCATTACTTAAACATTCTCAGCTTCCAGAATCTTAAATTATGATTTCATCACTTTCAATATGAGTAACTTTGACTGTCATTATTTTTCACATTTAGTTTTCAAAAGACACATAGTGACCTTTTGAATTGAGACTTTTTGTGTTCTTGTGGGTTTCTTTCCTTGTTGCTGCAGCAATACTATGGCCCTTGGATTAATGTCTCAGACAATCTTTTATGTTGGTCTGAGCTAATAAATCCAGAATTTATGATGTGATTAAAGTCTTTCTTTGTTTTTTCTTTCTCCCCGTCGGCCATAAAACGGAACATCACACCTTGTGCTGATGTAGCTCTTGGTAAACAGTGCTATTTTCCCCCTCAGCTGAAGTATGTATGTAGAATTTCCCACTCTTCTGGGAATATTAGAAGATAGTGTTTCAGAGGAAACTGGCGGGGTGGCATTAGGGTGGATACGGAATTGGATATGAAGGGGAGCTAAAGCAATAAGGCAGAAATCAATTCGTTTCACATTGGCTAACAGCCAGTAAACTAGTTACTTGACAAACACTCTGTGCTTGAAGGTGTGTCAGAGGAAACACATGCTTCTTTCCTCCATTCTGATTTTCTTTTTGTGATGAATGAAGCCTTTCCATTGTGCACCACTGCCATTTTACTATGAAGAAAACGAGAGTATGGATGCACATGAATTGTTAAATATCTAATTGTTCTAAATTTGGCTTTCGTTAGAGTAGTATACCTCTAATATCACGACCTTATGTCTGCTTTAAAGCATTCTCTGTGACGGGCGAGAAACCGAGCTGTGAAATGGGTTGATGGCACAATTCGACTGTGTGCATTGTTCTGTTAGCCACATTCAAACATGGGTCTGTAAAAAAGGCTGATACAGTAAAAATTGCTCACTTTAGCTTTCGTAAAGACAGTGAATCAAATTTTAAGCAAGGCCTTATGTCTACTTTAACAAATTTAACTCTGTGGTGGCCGAGAAACCAATCCGTGAAATGGGCTCAGTGTGCATTGTCATATGCCAAGTTTAATGGTTCATGAAAAACATTGGTATACTAAAAAATTATACAAATTTTTATTTTGTTAGTGCAATATATTTATATTGTTCCATATAAAAATGTACTAAAATTACATATTTCACAAGATCAAACCCCCTTTATTAAACCAATTTGTCGGATTGAATGCATCCTTATAGGTGGCATAGAAAAGCTTTATTCAATGTTAAATGGGTCATAACACACACATTAATCTTAACATTAATCTTGAGTATCTAGGGTAGTATTGCATCCTTCATAGAGAAAGATAGACTTTAGTTTTATCATATTTATAAAAGACTTTCTGGAAACAGCCGAACTCGTGGAGGCGTGCAGTGGGCGGAGCTAAAGACACACACACACACACACACACACACACACACACACACACACACACACACACACACACACACACACACACACACACACACACACACACACACACACACACACACACACACACACACACACTCCCTCCCTGGATAACTCGATTCACTATATGTTGGTGTTTTTCACATTATATGCACATACGCGCCGATTGCCAGCAAAACACACACTTCTGTCAGGACCATTATCGTCAAAGATGATTGATTCACTATTTAGCATATAGTTTGGATTGGCGGTATGGTTCTGTTCTGTTCAGCCTGGCATGGATAAGAGCAGGGAGAGCAGCGATAACCCCCCTTAGGGTAACAGAACAGAACCAACATAATGTATTGCAGATATCACTAATGTTGATATTTAACATACAAAATAATTCAGGAATTTTGTCTGATTCAAGGGGAATTAGAATACCAAATCCTGACTGACGAGAGGAGGAGCTGGGGGTGGAGGAGGGTAAATGAGCTCCGGAGAACGCAATAGCTGCTGATAGTACTGAGGAGCTATATATATGTATGTGGTGATAGACGTTGTATTCCTATAGGTAGACGTGATCAGCTGACAGACAGCTGAAGCGAGTTAGACTAACATGACCTGCCAGAACTGACGCTATGTTCTTAATATTTTCTGCAGTTTCACTCTCCGCCTGAGGATCCCACTCATGACCGGGAACACACACACACACTTGCAGAACTCCGGAAACACACACAGCATCCACTGTTCCCTTAACGCTGGGTTATTTGGCAAGCAGAACAAGCTGATCTTTCCCTCACACACACACTTCTTTAGTGACGTTGATGATCTTGTGTCAAAAAACACAACGCCAGCGCCGCCGACGGCTTCGGTGTGTGTGTGTGTGCTCATCTGGGAGAAGTGGCCATACAAGGATTTCTGCCCTTTATGATGTCATACAGGGCCATACTCAAAAATAAAAATAATTATTGTGTTCTGTGTATTTAGCACAGAAATACTCTGTCACACGTCCAACTTGTTTTTTGAAATATTCTCCATGTTTATCATGAGAATCAACTCTTGAACAGTGTAAATACATCAAAATTTTAAATCCCTTTTTATTATTGCAAGAAAAACCTTTGACATAAATGACTCTATCCTTTCATCCTCATACTAGTCAAAATCCAAAATTTGAGCCCTTTTTATCATCCCAATATTGTCGTGAGCACAAGATAAGTTTCTCATGCACATGCGTCTGTATTTATTTTTTATTTTTTTGCAAAGGTCCCTTTCTGGGCTCCGTATGACGCTGATTTATTTACCTAAAGAGAATTGATAGTGGGTATTTGGAAGAAGGAAGTTGCTACCTGAACTCAACAGCTGCACTAAGTCCCAAAACGCTGACCTTTCCGAAATCATTTCCTGCATTACATGCTGTTCTTTTTCCAAGTCCCATCTAAACTATGCATCTCTATAGGCACCTGCAAAGCAAGACCAGGATGCAAGTGTAAACATCCTGAAAGCTCAACTCCATTTATAAAACAGACCTGCTGGAGATTTGAGTTTCTGCCCTGTTAGCAGCCATAAGAGGAAAGTGATATATCTTTGCGTTAAACTCTTTCCCAAGGGCCCAGGGCAGCATGAATGTAACCAATGGCTGAGAATGCTGGAAAGAGGGGCAAGCAATGTTAAAAGCGGTGAAAGATGAATCTCAGAGGTAGTCACGATGATGACGCTCCTGAAATAGTTATTTTTAGGTTACACTGCAGTCCAGAGCTCTTAGCTGAGAGATGGGTATTTATAATGCAGTTTACATGGACATTAAGAAGAAAAGTCTATGAATATTGAGTAATACATATGCATGCTCTTAAATGCACTGACTCCCATGAGTGCACTTCTTAAGCTCACGGTGGTCTTCACTGCAGTGTGTCGGGGTGGTTTATACTCCTATCATGGTCATTTTAATCTTGTTTATGTTAATTAATTAATTAATTAAGTTATTTATTGTCTAAGTTAACACTTTAAATTGACTACATGTATATACACCGATCAGGCATAACATTATGACCGGTGAAGTGAATAACACTGATGATCTCTTCCTCACGGCTCCTGTTAGTGGGTGGGATATATTAGGCAGCAAGTGAACATTTTAGAAGCAGGAAAAATGGGCAAGCGTAAGGATTTGAGCGAGTTTGACAAGGGCCGAATTGTGATGGCTAGACGACTGGGTCAGAGCATCTCCAAAACTGCAGCTCTTGTGGGGTGTTCCCGGTCTGCAGTGGTCAGGATCTATCAAAAGTGCTCCAAGGAAGGAACAGTGGAGAACCGGCCACAGGGTCATGGGCGGCCCAGGCTCATTGATGCACGGGGGGAGCGAAACCTTGGGTCCTACGATCCATGTGGATGTTCCTTTGACACGTCCCACCTACCTAAGCATTGTTGCAGACCATGTACAGCCTTTCATGGAAACGGTATTCCCTGGTGGCTGTGGCTCTTCCAGCAGGATAATGCTCCTGACACAAAGCACAAATGCTTCAGGAATGGTTTGAGGAGCACAACAACGAGTTTGAGTTATTGACTCGGCCTCCAAATTCCCCAGATCTCAATCCAATCGAGCATCTGTGGGATGTGCTGAACAAACAAGTCCAATCCATGGATGCTCCACCTCGCAACTTACAGGACGTAGAGGATCTGCTGCTAACATATTGGTGCCAGACACCACTGCACACCTTCAGGGGTCTAGTGGAGTCCATGCCTCGATGGGTCAGCAAAAGGGGGACCAACACAGTATTAGGAAGGTGATCATAATGTTATGCCTGATCTGTGTATACCAGGGTTATTATAGTTAACTAAAACCATTAAAAAATTTTCATTATTGAAGTAACTGAAATAACAAAATATAAAAAAAACTTAAACTACACATAAATGTTGTCTTGGCTACAGGCTCAAATAAAATGTTTAAGTTTAAATGACTAAAACTAACTAAACAAAATCTAAAAACTACTGTATACAGACATACAAATAATTTAAAAAAAGACAAAAACACAACAAAATTAAAATAATGGATATACACATGCGCATTTTCCTTTTTTTCTCTGAATGGTGTCCATACTTGTGCAAAAGATGGGAGGATATTGGTTCCAAATAGCGTTTAATGGAGGAAGTGTAATAAATAAGTCAATAAAACATGGGAGTCATGACCAGTTTAGTAAATCCTTTTTATCCCTGTGGTTCTCCTTCACTACACGCACTTAGAGTTTAAGTGCTTGATAATACCTTGTTTTATGCCCACATGCACCCTTGAACGGAAAGGACATTTCCTTATGCCTCTCTCATTTATTCTGCAAACGCCACCTAGATCAGATAAAGGCCCATCTGGAAAACTGTCCTACAATGACCCTCTCATTAATATTGGCTCAGTCCCTCGCTCCCACACGCTCATGCAGAAACAAACAAGGAAAAAAAACTTTTGTCTTAAGAAATCACAATTATTTATCATCCTCATATGTTCAGAGGGATGAAAGTCAATGAGATTCATAAACAAAAGATTGTGATGCACATTTTGCATTGATTTTACAGGCGGAGCAGGAGGTGATTTATCATGAGGAAATGCACAACCGTCATCCTCCAACCGTTGCATTCTTCAATAATCTTGACGAAAGTGTGCCTTGTCGAGATTGTTCTGCAAAATTCTAATCATATTCAGTTTAGTGAAAAATATAAGGCCTAGTATCAAACATATTCTTGCATTATTTTTTATTTTATTGTTGCGCAGAGATATCACACAGAGATATTTATATATAGCTATATAAGTTGTGGGATTTCATGTGTGGTGTGATATCTCTGCAGTAGCAGTGCTTCGCCTGTGCTTTCCCATAATATAGTCCCAATATCTGCCTAGGGAATCTCCTAGTCTTAATCTGCAGCGCTATTTGTACTCGTTGTGAATACACAAGCCACAAGAAGTAATTAGGTGGGGTCTTTTTTTTTTTTTTGCTCGGGACATGCTAGCTGGCAACATTGGATTCCATTCATTATGCTAAGCTAAGCTTGCCAAACTAAAACAATGCATGCACTGAGACAAAAAATACATTTGCCCACATATCTAAATGTAGGAAAGATGTTGAATAAGCCCTATTTCTAAAAACGGTGGAGTGTTCCTTTAATGATCTGCAAGACTGGGGCTTTATTATTGCTGTTCATTGATGAGTAAATGTTTTGACATTTGGGTTTAAAGTGTTTTAATTCTATGGTGCTGCCCTCTTAAGGTTGAACGGTGGCTACTGCAGTTGAATTTTCCTATTGGACGTTGTTGGTCACAGTGATGTATGTTGGCTCTTCCAACGGCTCACTACCACCATAGATATAATAAATACACAGACGCCCTATTGGCCGTTTTAGAACATGCTGCAATACGTTAATGCGTCCGCCATATTGCTGAGGGCAAGACAAATGCAACTAAACAGGTAAGCTGCAGTTTTTCTGGATAAAAACAAAAATAACGTTTACATTTATCAACCGATTTCAGTGGTTTATGATGTATGTGGTGTACAAAAAGTTCCATTCTCTAGTTATTAAAAATCTTGATAGTTAGACTTATAAAATATATATTTTAATAAGGAATTGTCAAAGGCTTGTAATGTATTTGGTTTTTATACTTGAATACGAATTGTGAAGACGCTCATAATGAGATATCATTTAATTATCACATTAAATGAAATAAAGTTTTCTTATTGTGGAACATTTTTTTTTGTGTCTTTAACCGATTTTAGCTCAGAATTGACCGCCATTGAGAAAATGAAACAAATCGGCAAATACAAATCTCACTGGCAGGTGGCTTTCTGTATTTTTATAGCACTAAAATTATAAATATTTGCAGATAGATACTCCAAATATACAATAACAAAGATAACTGATACGTAGATCCTTTATACATATGATAAGGTACAGCTGCAGTGCAATGCAAATATGCGATAAAGTGAGAAGTAATAGTAAATTGTTTAGTCAATAAAAAATTGTCAATGAAATAAACAAACAATATACAGCAAATTAAATAACGAATAGTATCAGAAATACAATCATATAATAATAGCAATAGAATATGAGTAAGTTAAGAGTCACAATATGTCAGTCGCCTACCCGATGTGAGTTACTTGTCATAAAAGGTGTTTTAAAAAAATATAGATGAATATTTCGATTTCAGGAAATTTACTTTTTAATATAAATCATAATATAAGCTACAACTATAATATAAATCATGCCAACTCATGTCTCAACTTTCACAGCTAGCGATATCGTTAGCTATTTGAATCTGACTGACTCCGATGGCCAACTAATGTCACGATTAGGCTACTAATTATATAATGACCAAAAACAACCAGAAACAAATGTTCAGTCTTACTTGTGAAAGGTAATTCCCCGAGACATGTTTCCAACTGTGCGGCGATTTGTACAGCACCAAGAAGCACACGAAGGAGGCATTTTTATCATGTCCAGTTATCAGAGTTATGGGAAAGTTGCCCTCTTTAATATGGCGGCACCGCTGACATACGATCCAGCGGCCAGTAGGGCGTCTGTATTTATTATGTTTATGACTACTACACCCAGGCACGAGCTCACCACGCCCCTCCGCACAGGCTCAGCCCCTGGTATAAAAACATCATTCCGTCAAAACCACTGGAGCGAGTCTGGAGTTGGATCCCCTCTTTCTCCGCTAACCCTTTTTCAAATGTGTCCAGTGGCTCTAAACTGGGGTTGAGTTACTCTTTGAGTAGCTTCAGTGTTTTAAATGGTTGCTAATATTGGAAAAAAATGGTCCTGGTATGTAACTGTTTTTGCACATGCTTTGCAGAATCTTTAAAGTAATTTTCAGGATTTGTTAAATCCCTTGTTTTGCCTCAGCTGTAAACCAAATGGTATTTTCAATTGCTTTCTCCATTAATTTGAAGTAACAAACAATATCTCAGTTAGCACATGTTACCAATATAAACTAAAATGACAGAATCAATTCCTGCAAAATATGATCCATTTTGGGGGCTTACAGGATATCTGCTTAAAGTTGTTAAAGAATGTGACAAACCCATGATAGCATCACTTGTATCCGTTGGCTAATTCAATCAGGTCTCCTCATGCTGCTAGACTGTGATGTTTCGTTTAGTCTTTGTGGTTTGCCCTTCACAAAGAGATATCCCATCTGGTCTAATTTTAAACCGTCTGTAACATGCAGCCTTCCATAATTTTCTCCACAGTGAAGTTACATTTTGCTTGTTTGGCTAATTCAAAGTGATGGACCCAAAGGAAATTGAATTACACAAAACCAATTATCTGTTGGATCTGGTGCTGTATGTGGCCGCAGTCTTGGTATGGTTTTTATCCAGCGGTCTTTAGTGGCATGTGTAGATTGTAATCACACTGCCTTGGGAACGTGTGCCCCACTATAATTATTCATAATCATTGTCTTTTTTGTAAAATGCACAGAAAACAACTAGTGCTCCATGTTTTTCTTCAGCTATAGCTACATAAATTCATTTACACGGTTGCATATCTCTTTAAATCATAATGCATATTACATGCTTTTAAAATACCACACTATCCTTAGTGCAAACAGCATATTACAGTTATAAAGTAATGGAAAATAATGAATTTTCTTTTTGTGGACCCCTTTTTTCCCCCTAATTTATTTTCGCTGTTAATTGTTCATATCATGCATTACCAGAAACTGATGTAATACCTTTGAAACTGCTAAGAATAGGTAATAAATAAGCAATTAGTTCTTTTTGAAGCACACACACATTTTTGTTTAACATAAGTGACCTATAAAGATAAGAGCTTTTTATGTATGGTAAAACAAATTGAACTGGATTGCTAATGCTCAGCATAATCCAACTAATTTCAGACATTGCATGCAAATATTTTAGGATTTTTAAATATGGAATGGGTTAGATTTCATCATTCTTTAAATTCATTTGAGTTGTTTCCTTTCAGTTCAGTTTAAATGCTTTGTTTTCTATAATACACTATATTGCCAAAAGTATTGGGATGCCCCTCCAGATCCCAGAGTTCAGGTGTTCAATCCCTTCATGGCCACAGGTGTATAAATCAAGCACTAGGCATGCAGACGCTTCTACACACATTTGTGAGAGAATGGCTCGCTCTCAGGAGCTCAGTGAACTCAACAAAGTCCATTTGTAACATTTCCTCACTACTAAATATATTCCACGCTAAACTGTTAGTGGGATTACAACAAAGTGGAAGCAATTGGAAATAACAGCAACTCAGCCACGAAGTGATAGGCCAAATAAAATCTCAGAGCGGGGTCAGCGCATGCTGAGGGTCACAGTGTGCAGAAGTCACCAACTTTCTGCAGAGTCAATCGCTCCAGACCTCCAAACTCCTGTGGCCTTCAGATGAGCTCAAGAACAGTGCGGAGAGAGCTTCATGGAATGGGTTTCCATGGCCGAGCAGCTCATCCAAGCCTTACATCACCAAGAGCAATGCAAAGCGTGGGATGCAGTGGGGTAAAGCACGCCACCACTGGACTCTAGAGCAGTGAGACGTGTTCTCTGAGTGACCAATCACGCTTCTCTGTCTGACCATCCCATGGACGAGTCTGGGTTTGGCGGTTGCCAGGGGAACGGGACTTGCCTGACTGCATTGTGCCAAGTGTAAAGTTTGGTGGAGGGGGGATTATGGGGTGGGGTTGTTTTTCAGGGGTTGAGCTTGGCACCTTAGTTCCAGTGAAAGGAACTTTTGGCAATATAGTGTTTTATACAATACAAAGCAGCATATATTATAAGTGTATAGATTCTTTTTAATCTTTTTAACCCACTGGCTTTCATTATGAAATGCATTTTAGCATATGCTAAGAATTGCTATATCTTTTTACTCTCTCTCTTCCATTTTTCATCCTCTCTCCCTTTTTCTTTTGTGTCTGTAGGGTGGGATGATTGCTCTTCTGTTGTCCATCCTGTGTTTGGTGTTGATCCTGTACACTCGGAGACGCTGGTGCAAACGTCGTCGGGTACCTCAGCCCCAAAAGAGCGCTAGCGCTGAAGCAGCCAATGAGATTCACTACATCCCCTCGGTGCTGATGGGTGGACAGGCCCGGGAAAGTTTGAGAAATTCTCGCGGGCAGGGCCACAACTCGAGCGGCACCCTCAGCATCCGCGAGACTCCGATCTTGGACGGGTATGAGTATGACATCACAGACCTACGACACCACCTGCAGCGGGAGTGCATGAACGGTGGAGAGGACTTCACCAGTCAGGTGACACGCACACTTGACTCACTTCAAGGGTGCAATGACAAAGCTGGCATGGACCTTACTCCAGGTGTGTGAGCGCACCACACACTGCACTGTATGAATATAAAGATCTATGTTAAACTGCAAGGGAAGATTCACAAAAAAAATTAAATGATCTTGTTTCTGACTGAAATCTTGTTTCTTGCTCCTTTCCCAAACAGAAATAAGATTATTTTTCTCACCACATTGGCAGATAATTTTGCTTGTTTTAAGCGAAAACTCACTTCATTTTGATATTTTTCCCCAGAAAACAAGAAAAAAATATCTCATGTCATTTTACTTATCTAGTAGATGCATCTTCATTTAAGAATTTATAGATATTTGGACTGGAAACAAGAAAAAAATACTAAGTAAGAAGAGCATTTTTTGCAGTGTATGATTTGTTCAGATTTTTTGAGTGACCATTATTTTAGACACACACGACTCTTTGGAATTGGTAGGATCTGTAAAAAAAAAAGATTTTGAAAGAAGTCTCTTATGCTCACCAAGTCTGCATTATTTGATGCAGTCAGATTGTGAAATATTATTACAATTTAAAAAACCTTTTTCTGTATCACAAGATCCTTCAGAAATCATTCGAATGTGCTGATTTGGTGCTTGAAAAAAAAAAAAAAATTATATCAACTTTGAAAACTGTTTTGCTACTGAGGGCCCTATTTTAATGATCTGAGCTCATGGTCTGAAGCTCATGGCGCAGGTGCTCTTAGGCCGTGTCCGAATCCACTTTTGCTAATTTAACAACGGAAAAAAAGTTTGATGTGCCTGGCACATGGTCTAAAAGGGTCGTCCCTCGTCTCTTAATGAGTCATGGGTGTGTTTTGCGCATCCCTGTGTGTGTAATAATCAGAGTGTGCGTGTGTGTGTTGTGCACCGTCTATAGGCTCATATCACTAACACACCCTTTAAATAACACACAAACACTGCACTATTGACTTTAGAGCAGGTGTGTGTTGGTCAATGGTCAGTGGTTTTCAGTTCCTCACAAAAGCAACGCTCCTGGTGTTCACACTCACACACACACACACACACACACACACACACACACACACACACACACACACACACACACACACACACACACACACACACACACACACACACACATGTTGTGTTTCCATGTTTTGTGGGGACATTCCATAGGCGTAATGCATTTTATACTGTACAAACCGTATTTTCTATCCCCCTACACTGCCCCTGCCCCTAAACCTACCCATCACAGGAGACATGCTGCATTTTTATATTTTCAAAAACATCACTTAGTGTGATTTATAAGATGTTTTCCTCATGGGGACCAAAAAATGTCCCCACAAGGACAAAAATGTGGATATTGCCATCTTTGTGGGGACATTTTGTCCCCATACCGTAGGGATTACCAGTCCACACACACACACACACACACACACACACACCTGGTGTTCACACTCACACACACACACACACACACACACACACACACACACACACACACACACACACACACACACACACACACACACACACCTGGTGTCTACACTCACACACACACACACACACACACACACACACACACACACACACACACACACACACACGCACACACACACACACACACACACACACACACACACACACCTGGTGTTCACACTCACACACACACACACACACACACACACACACACACACACACACACACACACACACACACACACACACACACACACACACACACACACACCTGGTGTTCAGACCAGACGCCCATGGGTGACTAGCAGAACTAGCAGAAAAGAATTATGTTGCGTCTTGCAGGGTTATTGCATGGGAACCAAGTTAACAGAAAAAACGGATTTATTTTATTAACATTATGTTCAATTTTGATCAATTTAATCCATCCTTATTTAATAAAATAATTTCTTTCTTTAAAAAAAAAACTATTGTAATGTCTGCAAACAGCTGTATTGGTGTATTTATCCCACTAGATGCCAACATGAAATGAGAATCTTATATGCGTAATAAGTGTGAAGCATTGAATTGATTGTCTTATGCTTTTGTAAAAACAATCATGAACAAATAATTCACACTGACTGAACTGAATCAAAGATCTGACTCAATAAAACGTGCTTCTGTTATGAACTCTCATGAATGAGCCGAAGATAACTAGGGTGGATGTCACGATTTTCAATTACATCACAAATTATGTCTTACATTTCAAGCTTTTTCTCACACAGCTATGGCTTCAGACTTGGAATGAATCACACATGCCATATAAACCACTTTTATAATTCTTCTTGAATGCTTCAGTGCCCATTCACTGTAGTTGCATGTAAAAGAGCATCCTGCACAGTCTTCAGAAATGTCTCCTTTTGTGCTGTGTGGAAGAAAGAAACACATTCAGCGTTGGAATGACATGAGGGGGATTCAGACCATACTATTTCAATTTGAGTGACCTACCCTTTTAACATGCTCAGCAATATTTGTGCTATAAAATGTCCAATAAAACCTCCGACAATAACCTTAATGATTTTAATAGCATGCTTTAATTATTCAGTAAATTAATCCAGTGTTTTGATGCAGTGGCTAATTTCAGGGATACATAAACAACTTGGAAACCAGGCCTTGAATGCACAAGTGAACGCACACGATCAAAGCATGTTGAAGTTCTTTTTACATTTGATGTAAAAAAAAAACAATTTAGAAATTGTCATCTAAAATCCTATGAATGTCTTTAAGTACATTTTTATTATGCACAACGTGATACAAAATCTATTTTTTACATCTAGGAACCTGTGAGATTTAAATTGCATGTACTAAGCACACCATTCGCACATTGCTGGCCCTGGAAATATTTATTTCACCTCGATAGCTCAAGAGTCAGCGGCAGAGCTCGCAGTGCAAGCTCCAGAAATTGGATAAAGCCTGTATCAAAACAGCTGCAGAGAAGAAATCAACATGACATATTTATTAATTTAGCTAAAGCTATTTTTCTCAAATAATATCCAAGTAATAATGCTATAAATTCCAGCTAAGCGTGGCTGCACGGCACCCATGGAACCCATTTAAGCTCTGTAATAGTCAGGAATAGATGCGAGTCACATGACCAGACCTGAGCGTGTGCCAGATTGGCTGTGTCCATTGGACACACAGAATTTGGACTGGCCGCCCCTTATCAGATGTGAAATGATGTTGATGTTTGTCTTGAAGAGTGGCCCATTATACATACCCCTAAAAAGCTTTGCAGGAGAGGGGCGATTTCATGCTGTCACGGTAATTTGCCTAATACAATGAAACCCTGCAGTGCCAGTTGTCTTTGTTGTGCAATTTACTCATTATAAAGGGGCAGACTAACTACAGGGAATGGCGATGTTGCGTAATGGTGAATGACAGAATGTCATATCCTGAATCGCTGGGCTGTAAAGGCTCTCGATTGCTTTCGTTGTAACATAACCCTGAAAATACTTCGCATAGACCACTTAGACTTGTCCTTCTGAATGACAAACGTTTACATAAAGTGTCTCTGCATGCCCTCGGCAGACTGTTATTTGCTGCTCATTCGTCAGTCTCTCTTTATCCCTAATTGTTACCTTTTTCCATCAGGGAGTGATAGTACAAAACTGTCCCTAATGAGCAAGTACAAGGATAACATCATAGCTACCAGTCCGGTCAACAGCAATCACCAGCAAAACACCCTCCTGCCACACAACACCTCCACCAACCAGCGCAAGCGTCTGTCCAGCAAAACGCATGGTGAGTCTGGGAATCTTGCTGTTTCTTACTGCTTGCCATCCACGGTTCGGTGTGTACTAACTTAGCATACTGCTAGCCGATTAGCCTGCTAACTAAGCCTAAGTCGCTTAAACTACATATAATTGCAGCAATGTTTAGTACAATTGCATTACGTATAGAGTATGAACGATTATTAAAATGTTTCTCTTATGGTATCCAAGGCTGTATTTAATTTTTTTAAGTAATATTGTGAAATAGTATTACAATTTAAAGGGATAGTTCACCCAAAAAAATGAAAATTAGCCCATGATTTACTCTCCCTTAAGTAATCCTGGGTGTGTATGACTTTCTTCTTTCAGACAAACACAATCAGAGTTATATTAAAACATGTCCTGTTATCATAAAAGTGCATCCATCCATCATAAAAGTGCATCCATCCATCATAAAAGTGCATCCATCCATCATAAAAGTGCATCCATCTATCATAAAAGTGCATCAATCCATCATAAAAGTGCATCCATCTATCATAAAAGTGCATCTATCCATCATAAAAGTGATGCACTTTTATGATGTATAAATGCTCTTTTATGATAGACAGATGCACTTTTATGATAGATAGATAGATAGATAGATAGATAGATAGATAGATAGATAGATAGATAGATAGATAGATAGATAGATAGATAGATAGATAGATAGATAGATAGATAGATAGATAGATAGATAGATAGATAGATAGATAGATAGATAGATAGATAGATAGATAGATAGATGCACTTTTATGATTATAGATGCACTTTTATGATGGATGGATGCACTTTTTGGGCTTCAAACTGCCATTATAAAGAGCCAGGACATGTTTTAATATAACTCTGATTGTGTTCGTCTGAAAGAAGAAAGTCAAACACACACAGGATGACTTGAGGGGGAGTAAATCGTGGGGTCATTTTCATTTTTGGGTGATCTGTCCCTTTAATAACTGTTTACTATTTGAATATATTTTAAAATCTAATTTATTCCTGTGATGAAAGTTGAATGTTCAGCATCATTCCTCCTGTCTTCAGTGTCACATGATCCTTCAGAAATCACTCTCATGTGAGGATTTGGTGCTCAGGAAATGTTTCCTATTATTAGCAATGTTGAAAACGGCTGTGCTGCCTAATAAATGTTGTGCAAACTGTGATACATTTCATTCAGGATTCTTTAGTGAACATACATTTCAAAAGAACATTTAATTAATATATTTATCATATATTATTTGTAAAAGTTTTTACTGTTACTGTAGATCAAATTAATGTCTTCTCGCTGAATAAAGTAATAATTTCTTTCCAAAAAGACCTCAAAATAACATATTTAATTTTCATTTATTATTATTTTTTACATATAGTAAAACAAGATAAGATGTCTTTTTATTAACATTAATCGAACGGTACAGACAGCGTGACCACAGAACCGTGAGAAACCTGAGCTGTTACACCCCCACTGAATATCCCCGTCCATCCACACAGATCTCATTCCATCCGCCGTCTGTCTGTAATCATAACCACACACAAACATCCGTCTTCCACTCTCTTTGCTATTCCTGTGATATTGGTTGGCGGTGGAGGTCTATTGATATCTGCATGTATTTAAGCCGCATAGATTCAGCTCTTCAGATTTGCTTTGGGCACGAATAGCTGATGTCCAGTGAAGTGTTTTCCTTGAGTACGAATATGATTTCCTAGCTGGACAAATATTTGACTCTCTGCTCATGCTTTAATGCTTCATTACCTCAGTCCAGCAGACGTACGGCCTCTCTCTGACCTTCAGACCAGCAGTTTTTTTTATATCCAATGCACTTGGATTTTCCATTTACTGCACATGAATGTAAAGGTGCACTCAAGAATTCTTGCCTCATTAAAAAAGCTTTACAGTACTGAACTGAATTTTTTTTTTTTAAATGTACACTCACATGAAGACTTCAATTAAATCAGTAGCCTGATAAAATTTGATCACATGATCAGACCCCACACACACACACTATAGGACTCGTCCACCACCTGCAGAATAAACCTGCATTTATTTAATCAAAAATATAGTGAAAACGGTAATATTGTGAACTACTGTATTATTACAATGTAAAATAATTTCCAGAATTTGTACAAGTCCATTACTCCAGTCTTCAGTGTCACATGATCCACTGGTCTAAATAATGAATAGACCAATGGCATATCTGTCAAAACAACACAGAAAATGACTGACTGTAACTTACAGTCAAATGGGAGCTGCTGATCTCTGTTCAGTGACGTTTTATTCAAATGATCTATCCAATCAGCACGAGAGGAGGCATATATACAGTCAAACCAAAATTATTCAGACACAGATATAATGTTTCGCTAGTGTGTGCAGGACACTATAGTTCATTTCTGGAAGTGAGGAGAGCAAAATAGAGTAAATTGAGGAAACGATACTCTAAATTCTTCTAGCGGGCTCCTCCCCTAGTGGCCGGTGTCATGTTTCATATTATAAAATGGATTTCAACTAATTTATAATAAAACATTTAAAAACACATATCGTCGGAAAGGTCTGAGTCTCAAGGTTCCATATTTGGTGACTGTTTTGTGATGGACGTGATATTTGGACAGAAATTTACAGAAAATGCAATAAAAAAAAACAATCAATAAAATGTGTATGACACCCGATGGCTATTTTTGGGACAGCGCCTAAACACAATCTCATGGGAACTTTATTTTTTGTGATATCAACTTCAAATTTGGAACACAACCTGGTTAGACATATGGCTTTGATTTTGTAGTAATTTTAAAGTAAAAAATATTTTGTAAAATATATATTTTATATAAAATAAACAAATATTTAGTATAGTATTTTTCATTTACAGTAAATTTAAACTTCCATAACTTTTTCATACTTATTTTGAACCAATTCTACGTCCGCAATAATCTGCTGAGTGTCTTCTTTAAAACAAGAGTCAGAATACAAGCATTTATGTCTATAATCCAAAGCATTCTTGAATTATAGCCCTTTAAGTTTGGATAGTGCATTTTCATTTTATTCTCAAAAGGGAGGGGGTGACAGTTAAAGGGTTAACTCGTTTAAGTCTGCTCTTATGAGGATACTCGACAAAACTGGCATTTTGGCAAGATTCTGTGTTTTTGTTTGTTCAAGCGCAAAACTCGATTCTGCCCTGTTTGTGTGCATGAGACTTGCACTAATCTTTCTGTGCTTTGTGTGTGTGTGTGTGTGTGTGTCGCACCCACAGAGACAGGGCATTAACAGACAGCGCGTTCTCTTCTGTCTTGTCTTGCTTAAATGGTTTAAAAGCATTTACACAAATAAGAGCGTGATCATATAATGTAACTCAAAGGATGATAGAAAAACGGATGCTGCGTTTATTGCGTTTAATATTTGTTATAAGCAGTGTGTTACGCCGCTGTACGGGAAACGCACCCCTGTCTCAGTGAAGCCCCTCAATGTGCTCTGATTGGTCGGCTGCACCGGTGGTCAACCTCTTTGAGTGTGTTTGGGAAATGTCACGCCCCGTACCATCACCATGAGTGTTTCATACACTGGCTGCGTCCGGAAAATGAAAAGTGCTGCCTTCAGAGGACACAGTTCAAGGTAGGAAGGCATCAAGGCACATCCAAATCCAAAGTTATCCTCACTTCCTGTCTCCTGAGATACCTTGATCGATTTTTTTTGGAGGCAGCATAGATGTATCCTTCACTGCCTTTGATATCCCACAACCCTGTATTTCCACTCTGTGATAGTTGAGCTAAAACATAAAGTTGGCGTGTGAAAGTTGCGTTTGGTGGCCATTTTGTGTGTAAATGTAGGGCTAACACGGGGTCAGCTGTAACACACATGCAGGATGACCAAACTTCATGGATTTACTATGTTGCCATATCAACACTATATACAGAAAAAAATAAATTTCTTAAGTTTATTTTTCATCTTTGTTTTTTTTTGTGTTTATTTAAAATATTATTATTGTAATCTTGTATCTGTTATTGAACAGTTGAGATGTTCTCTAATGCTGATCTGACAGCAGAATTATTATTGCGAGAAAGTCAGAATAGCGAGATAAAAAGTGACAAATCTTTTTATTCTGTGGCATAAACAAGCTGCCATACTCATAATCTAATAACTTTTTTGCTCACCTGCCACTGTGGCTCGTGGTTTCCCACAGTTACTAGCCACTCAGCATTTTCACTGGCCACAAGTTTGCTGTTTGGAAATTAAAATGTATGATTAAAGTTGACTTTGGCATGCTTAATTTTCTTAATTTTGAGTCATTTTATTTGATTTAGAAGATTTAAAACCCTCTCAAACTTTCAAATGCAGTGACCACCCAAATCAAGACAACATTGTATATCCGCTGGGATGTGCAGGTGGGCAATATGAGCATACACTGACAGAAAAAAAGGTACAGTGCTGTCGCTGGGGCGGTACCCTAAGGTACTTATACGCACTCTTAAAGTACTGATATGTACCTTTTAAGGTACTAATATGTACCATTTAGGGGTGAGTAAAGTACAAAGATGTACCTTTTCACTTTTGTACCTTAGGGTACCACCCCAGTGACAGCACTGTACCTTTTTTTTGAGTGTAGGCTATGATAAATTTAACATGATATGAGTTATTTTTGTTATGCTATAAAAGAACAAAGAAGTAAATTGCAAAAACAATAGTCAATAAAAAAAAAGAAACTTTTTTTCAGATACAGTAGGTTTAATTAATATGTATAAATGTATTTAGACCTAATTGTTTGATTAACATTAATGACAGACAGGTGTTTAATTGGTTTAACTGCTGAATCCATGGACATAATGTTCTGACTCATATCCAGCTATTACCCACCTGCTTACATACACATTAGCCATAACCAAATCTTTATGTATTATTAAGAGCTCATATTAAAAGCAGTTTTAGTCATGGCAATAAACAAGCTTTTTAAAGACTACCAGAGCAACATTTGCCTTGATCCTTGTCTTTTATTCCCGTCGTAGTAATTAAAAAATGTCCTGGAAAATGATCGCTGAAAAGAGTGGGAACCCTGCTTACAGCTCTTCCTGAACTCCAAAATAGGAGATCCAGATTTATCTTTTTATATACTGATATTGCCCTGTTTATTTATTGGGCAATATCACGGTTGGCAATATTTTTTTATTATTATTATTTTTGCATGATTACAGACAAAGTGGCTCTGTTCCCTTTGAAATGTCCTCTTTTTTCTTCTGTAATGAACACTGCATGACTGTTCAGATGAGCGAGCGATCAGGAAAGCTGCTAAAGGCTATGTTTAGACTCCGTTCACATCGCCGGAGCAGAATGTGTGTGAGTGCACAGATCCTCTCAAGTTCCTCTTCTTTTTCTCTCAGTCACACCTGCCTCTCTCACTTCATCTATTTATACACCTCATTTTTCATTACACAAATAAGAACTGTTGCATTTGACGTTTTTCAGCTGTCTCTAGGTCAGCGGTACCGGCGAAGGTGTTTGTACTTCACCTTTCCTCATTGTGAGACCATTCAGATGACACTGTGATTCCAAGACCTTGCAAATGATTGAGATCTAGCACCCTGAACGGCGGTACAAAATAACTTTTTTGTTGTAGGAGGCGTGTGCACCTGCACTGCATGCCGAGAAGCTGTCGGCGCTCGGTGTTGAATATTTAAACGTGCTCATCTTTTATTCCCCTCCACGGAGCTTTGCACCTTTGGCCCCTGTCTAATTGTGGAGGCTAGTGCACAATCCTCACCTGCTCTGAGAGGTTTACGGCTAATTCCTGTGAAGGTGCTTCTTTTGTTCTCATTTGTTACGAATACAAAAAGAGGCATTGCCGTTCCGGCATGTGTCATTTCGAAATGGTGTTACCATTTAAAGCCTTAAATGCCAGGTGTTTCATCAGCTCTTTGTTAGACTTTCATTATATAATGAAGCTGAGCCATTTTTATTGTTGTACTCTTAAGGCATTTCGAAATAAATGAGTCGGATTGACTAACTATTGCACGGTATTTAAGCACAAAGCATGTAGTGTATTAATCTGGTGTTCAGTTTAAGCAGGCATTGAAATATAGTGCAAACATGCCTTCTTATAATGTGAATTAGGCTCAATATGGTTTGCACTCAATTCACAAGTCAACGCTATTCACCTGTAAGCGATTAGCAGTAAGCATCATTTTATTTAAGAAATTTTTTTGGCAGACATTATCAATCAAAATTGTATTATATAAGCATGTGCTAAATGTGACCCTGGACCACAAAAACAGTCATAAAGATCACTTTTTATAAATTGAGATGAAAGCTGAATAAATAAGCTTTCAATTGATGTATGATTTGTTAGGAAAATATTTGGCCGAGATACAACTATTTGAAAAACTGAGGGTGCAAAAAAATCTAAATATTGAGAAAATCTCCTTTAAAGTTGAAGTCCTTAGCAATGCATATTACTACTAATAATACATTTATGATATGGACATTTACAAAATATCTTTATGGAACATGATCTTAATATATTAATGATTTTTTGCATAAAAGAAAAATGGATAATTTTGACCCATACAATGTATTGTTGGCTATGGCCCCAGATATACCCGTGAGATTTTGTGCTTTTTGGATGCTGAATCAATGCAGACAGTGCATGAAACTAAACACAGTAATTGGTAATTCTTAGTGAATTCTTTCCAAAACGCTTTCTGTAAAATCATTTTGGCAGTGTGCATGCTTTTAGAAGACATATTGAGCACAACTGGATTTTGTACGATTTCATCCTTCTTTACAGTGGGTATGATTTGCGGGGATCACTGTCTGTGATGATGTTCTTATTTTCAGATCTGTGCTCTTTCTAGATTTGTGATTTTACTGCAGGGCCAAACAACCCCTACTGTTCTTGTGACCCGCCTGCATGTTGTTTGCATCACAGCTTTGAATATTTCATGTGTTGCTTTATGGTGCTATGAAATGATATTGCAAAAATGAGCATTGCACAGTTCTGTACAGATGGCTCATCTATAAATGATAATTATTTGATTCTCTTTTGCACCAGCAGAGATGTTGTTAACGGATAGCCACACTGCTGTGTGGATACGGAGTAACTCAAACATTATTTCTCATCATTGCGAGGCAGTCTAATCTACGGGTCAGTGCGCTCATGCATCTCTTCCTCACGCGCTGCATAATGAAAGCGTTTGTCTAGCTCTGACGGGTAAATTGTGTCTTTTGTGCACACGAAAAAAAGAGCCCACGGAGGCGTGCATCTTATCTCAGTCACACTCCTAACCTCCTGTTCATTACTTATATTTACTCAATACTCTTCTGAGAGGAGAAGCACATCTCACAGAGCGATGATTACTGTATGGGTTCCGGCGTATTCTCTGTGTGTCACATTGGTGTGTGTATGTGATGTATGTTTGCAATTATGCAATTTCTAATGTGTTTTTCATGTATTTGAAAGCTTTGCGGACATTGTTGTCAAAATGTCAAAACGCTATTATATGATCATATGATGTGAATATTTCATCCTGTTGTATTTGGACTTGTGCTTATGTATCATTTATTACATCATTTCATTAACTAGGGGTGTAACGGTACACAAAACTAAAAATATAATATATATCTTTTTTATTAAACAGTGTTTACTGAACAAATTGTGTCTGTCCTTAAATGAATTCAATTATAACTCAAAGTTTCTTAAAGATAATGCTGTAAACTATCGGGAGATCTTACTTGCACATTACTATAATATTAAAGGTTAACAACAGAGCCCAAACTATTAGCCTAAATTCAGTTGATATTCATGTTTAGATATAATAATCATCACTCAAATAACACATTGTGTGCAAACATGTAAACTTCACATAAGGCAGTTTTTAACTTCTAAATCTAATTATAAAATGATGTTTTTACTCCAGTTCGTTGTTGGAATCTAATCATTTACACACAGTGGCTGTCATTCTCATAAACACACAATAATAATCCAGACATCAGTAGCGGGGTCAGTGAATATAATGAATATATGGGCTAATATTGGTCATATATTGAGTGAAAGAGTTGATTTCTCGGTTTCACTTTATTTTGATGGTCCCTTTAACATATTCTGTTGACTTTAAGTAGCGTTGCACCTACATGTCCACTAAACATCATTAGAGTGTTAGTATAATGTTAGTAGACTGGTAGGGTTAGAATAAGTTGACATTTAGTTGCAAAGTTACTAATAGTCAGTAGGATGTCTGCAGAAAGACCATTAGAATAAAGTGTTAGCAGATATAAAGCAAAGAGTCTACGAATACAGAATGTTCAAAAGGGACCATCAAAATAAAGTGTTACCGATTTCTGTAGTGAACTCACAGCTGTGGACACTGAATGACTCCTGAGGTAAATGTGATGCTCATTGTTCTCAAGCTGTTTTATTGACGTCTGTCCGCTGTTGAAACACTGATTGAGCGATTACACCACATATGATGCGCTTCAATGTATCCTCAACACACCTTCAGATGTTCATTCATGTTTATTCTTTGACTATGACGAGATGATCGCGTTCACTCACATATACAGTGATCCGTCCCGCCACATTAAAGAGACTCAACACAACATTTATCCTTTGAATTTCGTGATAAAATTGACAGAATACTTAATATGTCCGTGTGGGAAGGATGATCCGTGTGTAAAACAAGCAGAATATTAAAGACTGCATTCGGTACCGTTCGGTACACACGTGCACCGTACCAGAAGCCCTGTACCGAAACGGTTTGTACGAATACGTGAACCGTTACACCCCTATCATTAACACTTTAGTCTAGTACAGAGATATTTAACATGTTACTTAAATAGCAAACACTTTTGCACTGTTTTTTCAGCATTATCTGTACGATTTTCCCTCATAAAAAATAATCAAATGGTTTTCCAGTTTGATATTTCTAATGAATCTGTTGTTTGGGTTTTGTCTTTGTATAATTACTTGCTGTATTAATCAATAATTCTAGATAAGTAAACAAAGGGATTGGCAATTAGACAAAAAAATCATCCTATTGTCATGCTGTCACGTTGGTTTAATTTCAAACCCTCAGAATGACATTGTGTTTGGAGATGTTGTTGAATGTCTATTATTTTCCTTCTAAACTGACTTTGAAATAATCTGATATTTAATTGGTTAGGCAGTCAACAATTAATGTTGACATTGTTTGTTTTTGGGACCAGCATAATTTCTGTGTAATTTGTGTAATTTGTTTATTTTACACACAAAATATCTGGAAGCTTTGTCTGGACACACTGGGCCTATGTGCTTAAAAAAGCTGGTTTGGCGAATGAGTTGATGGATGGTTTTTGTGTGAATTCTACAGCCGGTTCAGCTTTCCTGAACCCGGATGGGGACTCTGGAACGGAGGCGGACAGTGAGCCGCAGTTGACCTTCTACACCGACCCAAACCGCAGCCGCCGTCGCAGTCGAGGTATGAGAAACGGTAACGTCAGCACCGCGTGGGGCTCTGGGGGTAAGGAGGACTTCCACTCCATCGCATGATTTCAACCTGCACCACCTGATTGTGGCCATTTGGTGTTCGTGTCACATTGTTCGGATCCCGAGTAAAGCATTCGGTGTGAAGCGTCTTGCCTTAAAACTACCTCACCAACCGAGGCATGTCGCTTCATGTCAGATTTGCCATTGATTTGCCATTGCAGTTGAATACTCTTAAAACTATTTACTGGAAAGCATAAATGCTTCACTTTTTAGTATTTTTTTTTTTTAACTGTCCTCCAAATTGGACTGAGGGCCCCAGAGCAATTTTTAAGTTTAATAAGAGAAATCTTCTGAGCTTCTTTGTGAACTCCTTGGACCTCCTCTGTAAATGAATGACGACTAAATGCAAGCTTACAAGTATTTAAGCACCTTAAGCTTAGCAACTCCATCTGTAGACCACCATTCAACATTAAGCACGGTAAATACATCTATGTTAAGTGCTAAGAGAGCGTGTGAGAAAACAGTTGGACAGTACTGTCAGACACTAATGGCTAAAGTCTGTCTGAAACTAATGAATTGTCCCCCAAGGAGCGCTGCATTGTGTTCAGAAGAGACCTGAATGCAAAGCTCTCTAAACTCTTGAGGAGCTGCCACTTGAAAGGCGACTAACAGACAATCACTTGGATTTCATACTTTCTCCCTCTAATTACCAAATGCTTAAACCCTGTACTTGTCAAAAACACTACTAGTCAGATGTGGCAGCAACAACACCTTTAATTGGACTTAAGTTAATAATAGACAGTGCTCGTGTCGCATTTTTTCCCCTCCTTGATCACTGCGTTAACTGGTGATTGGGTAAGAGCAGTGTGTTGATTTTGATAGACATGTTTGCATATGTTTACATTAAAAAGGTGTTAATATGAGTTAATATGCTAATGGATAAAATATGCATATACTGCTTTTAAAAAGTACAATATGTTAATTATAAATCTCAAACTCGCTCAAATCCTTACGCTTGCCCATTTTTCCTGCTTCTAACACATCAACTTTAAGGACAAAATGTTCACTTGCTGCCTAATATATCCCACCCACTAACAGAAGCCAAGATGAAGAGATAATAATGTCTTGCCTGATCAGTGTATATATATTTATATCATTATCATATATTTTAACCCCTACTGAAATACTAAATGCTACCATTTATTTGACTTCTTCACAGTCACAATTGTAAAGCTATCTTCTAATACTTACAGAAAGGATGGAGGCCAGGGGACAAAAGCCAGATTATATTCTTATCTAAAATGAATTATTTTAAATAGTTTTGCCCGTGTTAATCCTTGAAAGATTTGATTGGCTCAGCAGAGGACCAAGTGCAGTATGTTTCTCCTACTGTATGTCGAACTGACAAAATGTGAAAGCCCCAATTTCCATAGCATAAATCAATGAATACTAAACAAAACCTGCCCACATCAGCGTTTTGAAATCATTTATCCTTATTTCTGGCAGATGCGTGCAAATGTTTGAATCAATGCTTTTTGTTTTCTTTTGATCATATGTCTTTCATTTCTTCAAAGTCAGTTTTTTGATGCGGGATCTCTCAGATAAAATCATGATGTCTTGCTTTAATATTGCAAAACAGGGATTCCTCCTTTAGTATATGGTGTGTTGCATCATTAATGCAATGCTAAGCATTAACATCGATCTGTAAATCCTTTGTGACTCCTCGTTTTTTATACATTAACTGCATATAATCATTGTACAGTAAATATGTCTGTGTCAATTGTATTTTGAACTTTATCATCATATATGTGAACCTGGACCACAAAACCAGTCATGAGGGGAATTTTTTATGAAATTGAGATATATAGATGATCTGAAAGCTGAATAAATCATCTCTCCACTGGTTTGTTAGGATAGGACAATATTTGAAAATCTGGAATCTGAGGGTGCAAAAAAATCGAAATATTGAGAAAATCTCCTTTAAAGTTGTCCAAATTGTTGGCGATTTCCACAGATATACCCATGAGACGCACCACTGGTTTTGTTCTCCAGGGTTACAGATGTGTCATCTGATATCATTTCATTTATATTTCATTGCTGTTTCCAATCTGCTGCATGTTATTGTTCATGTTTATCCTGAGCGTTTTAAACACTGTGTTAATGAGCAATACAACATGAATGTCCTCAATATCTGATCATCCGTATTGTGTTCTAATGCATTTGTGAATTGGTGTGTTTGTCATCTTGTGTGTTGTTATAATACTCATACACCACCAGCAGTGTCTTGTGCCTTGATTTTACATGTACCAGATGTACAGGGCAGCACTACACCAAACCGGTTTGGCTATATAAAAAAAAAAAAAATGTTTCCTCATATTTTGCCATTTGCAGTATTTAGCATAAAAGCAGCAAGCTTCAAAAGGAAAACCGTTATCTCTCCACCGCTTTATTCGTGCCAGATCTGCCGCCGCTTGCAGAGTTTGGCTGGCTGGTTTGATCCAGTGCTCCTTTCATGGACCACCAACCCTGATGTGGGCTGTTTTTTAACTGCCTCCCTTGTGCCTTCCTGAGGTACACATACAAATGTGAACTTTCCAGTCCTGTAGCATCGCTCTTTTATTGCTTTCTCTCTCTCTTTCCTCTCCACAGGTTCCCCACGGAGCCCCATCAACAAGACCACCCTGACTTTGATCAGCGTGGTGAGCTGTGTGATCGGCCTGGTCTGTGCGTCTCACCTCTCCTGTAGCCTCAACGTCAGAGTCATACTCCACGTACCGGAGCACCTCATTGCAGACGGTAATCTCATCAGCCGCTCTACTTCCCGTCCGGCCCCTGAGCAGCAGGGGTCCTCTGCCCCTCGTCCACCCCCCACCATTTCTACTGTATTCAAGCAAATGTCATAGCGACTTCTGCCCGTCTCTAGTGAAAAGTCAAACAGATGTGTGCTGAAAGCATCAAAGAACAATCATAAACGAATGCATAGTCTCTAGTTGTGTTTCAAATGTTGTACACCGTGTACTTGTACTGTACACTATGGGCATCTAGTGAATACATTTTTAATGAATAGTATGGTCTCCAATGAAACACTAACGTTTATTTTTAATTGAAACACAGCAGGTTTTCAGACACACATGTTGTCTTTAGCTAACCTGAGTCTGGTAGGTAACCTGTAAGTTATTATGAAAGCCATATCCTCAGATTGTTACATTTATAAATATTGAAAAATGAATGACACATGTTGGCTGATTGTAAAGCTTTAAACTCACATTTTTACAATTCTGTCTTGTCTATAGATGTGTTACTAGTTGCCACATCCACCGTCTTGACAATAAGGGCCAGATTTACTAACAGCTTTTGCCAGTGCAAACCCTCATTGGCATTAAAAACTACTGTCAGGATTCACTAAAGACACGCAGTGATAAGTTAGCGCTGAAAAGGCATGGACAGGGTTATTTTTGTGGCTGATCTTATTGCATATGCAATTGTAGGAGTTTCAGATGCATTATTTATGGGAGGAGAGTATTTAAATAAATTATGAAAGGTGATTTACTGAGGTTTGCACGCTTATTTACCGGCACGTCTTAAACCAGACGCTAACGGGTAGATTGTGTTGGTCATTATGGGAATGATCCGGCTGCGTCTGTGTTCATTAATGTGTGTGTCGTCAGTAGATCACACTCAGGACTGTCCACTCCCATTGGCGCTTTTATGGGATTGCGCCCTCACGCTAATTTGCCCTGTTTAGTAAATCTGGCCCATAACCTTTAAGCTACATCATTATTAAAAGTCAAGATGCTAACTTCTGAAAGAAGGTAGTACACTAAAAGTAAAAAAAAAAACAGCTACACTTAATCTATTAAAAGATTTAGATAGATAAAATACAACAAATGAAACTAGAAACAACCTAATGTTGACTAAAACCTGGACAGTTTGCTTAAAAACGGACTGAACAGAAACCATCAGAACGAGTTCATCAGTCACGGAATCCAAACAAACTTCTGTGAGATGAAGGACGATTATTTGTGAATTGTGTGTTGTGTGTGAGAGAGACGGAAAACTGTGATGTAGCATTTTCTATATTGCTACTTTTGGAAAAAAATTGCTTGTGATTGGAAAAAAGCAACATTATTTTGAGCTGACAATTGTCACGCTATGAAAATTGTAGTTAAGTTAGTAGCGATAGGCTTCTTTTAGTTCGTTTCTCCCCAGAACTGCACTTTGAGACACAAACGCCTGTACACAACTGTAAACAACAACTAGCTCTTTCCCCAAGGGTTCTCTGTTTGTGCTTCGGACCTTGCGTTTGTGTTGGATGAGCTTGTTATTGAATTTCAATGTTGCACCTGCAGTCCAAGAAAACAGGCCAGTCTCTCTTTCTCTCTCTTACTCTCTTTCCTCTCGCTCTTTTCTCAGCTCATTGGCATTTCAGCCGTCATTTCTAGAGTTTGGCCGATATGATGGATTGTGACTGGCTTTGCTCGTCTGTCATTTTGTCCTTCATGCAGAGCTCTTTTCTATGGGGTCTGGTGCTTTAGGGTAGATTAACATTCACATAGATGTCTAAGTGGAAGAAATCTGAAAAGAGGAGACTTGAAGGATTCACAGTTCGCCTTTTGAATTTGAAAAATCAGATTTAAGATGTGTCTATAACTGTCTAGCAGTATTACAGAGTACACTTTATGTGAAAGAAGATTTGATAAAACTTGATTTTTTGGAATAAAGTGATAGTGATAGTGCAGAATATATCACACTTCCAGCTGGGATGTTTTATGTGTGCTGTTGTATCTTATCCACAGCATATAATACAGCATATAATGCTTTGCTTTAAAAACTTTGCAGAAAGTCCAAAACATAGTTTAAAGGGTTCACCCATTGTTCACCCAGAAATGACAATGAGCCCATGATTTCCTCTCCCTGAAGTTCCTCTCCTCTTCTTTCAGACGAATACAATCAGAGTTATATTCAAAACGTATAAAGCTTCCAAGCTTAATAAACATAGAGCGGCAGGACAGCGATGTCGAGTCATGGTTCTGGTCAAGCATTCGTTTGGCCGAGCTGAAACTTCCTGGGGCCGTTCGTGTAGCGTTCCCAGCAGACGTGAGCTGTGACTTGAGCACAGAAAAGTTAAACTCAGAGAGTACAGACATCTTCTTCTGTGCACAGTAATCATTTGATAGAAATACAATGTAATGCAAACCTTCATTTCATTCAGGTAGTTTTCTCTCAGAACAGAACACAAAATGACCGTTGACAAACGTATCCAGTTTGAACCGGTTTGGCACAGACGACCCTACATTGGGTTACATTGACCCAGCACTGGGTAGGTATGTGATGACCCAGCAGCTGAGTTACAGAAAAAACTACCCAGCACTTTTTTAGAGTGTACTCTAATGAGTGTTAATTAGCATTATTATTTAGTAGAATGTCTAAAGTGGACCATCAAAATAAAGTATTAGCCAGATTTTTCATTTCTGTCCATCCAGAAATGAAAAATCTGGGTAACACTTTATTTTTATAGTTTCAAATCATTGAGTAAAATTTCAAACCATTGACATAATTCATAATCCCCCCATTGCAGTTATTATGCTCCATGTAGATGGCTGTCCAAAATGTTTGTGTACAAAGTTCATTTGTAGCTTCTAGTTTATGGGTTAGATTCTCAACATCAACAAAAACTGCCCGGATGTTACTGCACAGTAAAAATGATCGTGATTTTAACGGTAAAATACTGTAAAAATGCTACGGAGAAAAACAGTTCATTGGTTAACAGAAAGTTTCCATACTGGTGAATAACTGTAATAAATCTAACTTTACATTTAATGTCATTTACAGTAAAATACCGTTACATTTTGGTAGTGAAAAGGTTTTTGGAAATGAAAAAGAACAAGTAATTGTGTAATTTCCAGTGAAAAAACGTAAATTGATATTCTCAGAATTCCCTGGATGACACTTTACATTTAAAGTATTTTCGTTGCAATATTAGTTTTGTACATTAGAGTTTTATGTCACATCTAATGTTGTTAAATTAATGTGTTATGATGGTGTTTAGTGTGTGTGAATGACACTGTGCACTTCCTAAAAGCGTTGATTGATCATGTGACTCTCATCTCCACTGTGATTGGTGGTTGTCAGTATAAATCAATGGTGCATAAGAGATATTAGTATTTCAAAAGCTTGGTAATTTAACATTATTTCAGTTAATGAAATATGTTTTTTTTACCGAAAAATTAAAATAATGTTTTTTACAGTGTACTCATAATTATTGCAATATATAATAACCTACAAGTCTTCTTTACCAAGAAATACTATTAAAACCCAGCACAGTTCAATTCTTTATAATAATATAATAATAATATGAAAAAATCAAGCTGTTACACTAAGATGGTTTTTAATGTGTGTTTGTACAGTCAATTATTGTCGACATGCAGCGTTAAGCCGTGAAACTTACATGTTTGTTTATTGCTTATGAATTTCCAAGACGTTCTATATCAGGTTTTTTTTGCTTTCCCATAAACCCTAAAATGTTGCTACCGTATTTTTTACGGTAAAATTCTGGCAACCACAGCGGCTGTTTTTTTTAACCGTCAATTTTCCTGGGATTTTATTTTACAGTGTGTGGTACATGATTTCAAAGCTCACTAACAGAGTTGACTAATTTACTCGAATGTAACTCTTGACAGATGTCCTGTCTGATTCTTCTCTTCCAGGCTCCAGATTCGTTCTGCTTCAGGGCAGCCAGCTGGATGCTTCTGACTGGCTGAACCCAGCCCAGGTGCTGCTGTACTACCAGCAGAACGCAAGCGGCCCCTGGGTCAATGATCTGTGTGGCCGCCGTCTCTTGGATCCCTGTGAGCACCAATGTGACCCAGATACAGGTACAACACCACCCTGACATGATTCCTTACTTCACACAGCTCATCTAGAAAGGCTGACACCAACAGGGAGACACATTCCGAGGGGGATACTTAAAAGGATAGTTCACCTTCATGTCTTCTAAACTTTTTTTCCCCTCTGTGGAACACAAAGAAGATATTTCAAAAAAATGTCACAGTGAAAAAACAGGCTTTTTTGTCCATACAATGGAAGTCAGTGAGTCCAGTGTTGTTTTAGATTCCATTGACGATTATTCAGGGGTGCAAAGTTGTCACCTTCCAACAGTTTCAATCAAAAATGCGGCATTATTGTGATTCGTCTAGAGCCGATGAGTTTCTGTCAGGACCACTATCGTCAAATATGATTGATTGACTATCAGCATATAGTTTGGTTTGGCGGTATGGTTCTGTTCTGTTCAGCCTGGCATGGATAAGAGCAGGGAGAGCAGCGATAACCCCCCTTAGGGTAACAGAACAGAACCAACATAATGTATTGCAGATATCACTAATGTTGATATGAAACATAAATGCCAGTGTGGAGACACGGTGAATGACATCAACAGACTCGAAAAAAGCATTTCATTTACATTCATTTGTAAGCATTGTGGTGTAAAAACAAGTCATTTTAAGCCTTTGAATCGCAGTCAGCAGCGAAAGACGTCTCGTTTCTCCATTTGCACGAGAGGCTGTTTCTGACCGCAGTCAGAGACAGACACATCCGCAGACACATCCGCTTCTCCCAGAGCGTGTGAGTTATATCTGGCGCTTTATTGACCTTGAACGGTTATATATACAAACGTATGTGCAAATATCCTCGTAAACACATTCATGCATGTCTTAAATGAAAGCAAACAAGTAACTGAGCAAGAAAACGCAACTGTTACAGTATAATAGACCCAGAGCCAAAGCGAAACCCTTAAAGCGACAGTGTCTCATTTCCCTGCTGTCTGTCATTCATATTAATCACACAATAAAAGAGAGAAAATCTCTCACTGCTTGACTAATCCACATTTGTAACTTTAACCAGAGTAAATGGTAACACTTTACAATACGGTTGTATTAGTTAACATTAGTTAATGCATTAGTTAACCACTAACCATGAACATCACCTGTTCAGCATTTGTTAATTTTTGTTAACTTTGTTAACAAAATTTTAATAATGCATAAGTAAATGTTGAAATTAACATTAACAAAGATAAATAAATGCTTTATAACTGCAGTTCATTATTAGTTCATGTTAATTAATGGAGTTAACTAATGTTAACTAATGAACCTTATTGTAAAGTGTTACAGAGTAAATATTTAATTTACACAATGAAGACTTTGCAGTGTTTTTATACATATGATGCATATAGCATTTATTATTTAAGTGTTTTCCTGTAGTTTTGTAATTACTCTTATTTCATCACTAACTGCTTACTTGTCTTCAGTGAGCCTGGGTTTTATTTATTTAGGGTAGTAGTTTTTTGTAATGTTGACAATTGACAATTGAGAAATTTTTATGGTATCAAAAACATTGATATAAAATACTAGCAACGATAACTATATCATGATATATAGCCTTTCATTATTGTTTACTGTGATATATTTGTGATATTTTTATTGTGATATATTACATATAGTTGTGTTTATTGTGGGTCTCGTGTTTTCTGTCTCATTTTTCACCCCTGATGAGTTTGCACCCCTGATTATTGTATGGAGAAAAACAGTTGAAAGGTTCACGTCGGAGCTCATATGGGCAGTTCTCCAACATACGGCACTATTGCTCTTTGGGATGACCCAAGGTTGAATCCCCGCACGTGGTCCTTTATCAATCCCGTACCCCTTTTTCTTCCACTTCACTTCCTGTCCTCTCTTCAACTGTACGATAATATACTATAATTAAGGTAAAAATGCCACAAAAAAACATACATCTTAAATGTATAAATCAGGGCCCGTATTTATCAGTGCCATTTTAGTCTAAAGTGATGAAAATTCATGAAATCTACTCCTACTGTTAAACTTAAGTATAAAAGCAAGTCATCACTTTTCTTAAAGCTAAGACTCTTACTCTGGCAGTGATTTAAGACCGCTCGAGAGGTCTCTCAAGTGGCTAGGAGCACTGAGGAGACAGAGACCAATCTCGCAGGAGAGGAAGAATGTTTTTTGAAATGTTTGACGACGAGCGGTTAATCAAACGGTATCTTTTGGACTGAGCAGGCGTCATCTTTGGCAGCGCTTCTTCCTCCCGCTAGTTCGGTTTTCTTTTGGAATCCATGGTGGCTGATTATATCATAAAATCTAGGCTATGTATAAGCAGGTCAGTTAACAGCACACAGGTTAAACATGCACAATTAAGACATTTCATTTCCAATGTGTACAGGGCTTCATATTAACGCTTGTTCGCAACAAGTGGATTTTTTGAAAGGGAATTTCACTTGCCTGACCGGACAAGTAGTTGATTTAAAATGTCAATAACAAAAAATAACTAGGGAATCACCAAAATCCAAGAATGATTGTGCATTAATTTATGGTAAGTGGTGATCGATAGTGGATAATAATATATAATGTAACGAACTGACGGTAACAAGGTTGAGCTGTTCTCGAGGAGAAATCATAACACATGAGTGAGACAACTCAGAGACACTCAGTAACATACTACGGTAAAAATGTGGAGTTTTTATACTTATAACATATGATACAGTTAAGCAATATCACACAAACAAGAGTGCTGGAAATGTAACACTGATTTCATATATGATAGCTCAATAAACAATTAATTAACATTAAATCACTTACATATTAGATGCAATATTGACTGTTTTTGTTCTATTTCAGCAGCTAAAATATTTCCAAACAGAGATCACAGCAGAACCGTAACGCACCTCACAGAAACAGTGAGTTCGATTCAACGTTTGAATGAGGCTATTGGGCTATTTAATGCAGTTGTAATTATTGTAAATTATTTTATTTGATTTGTAACAGCCCTATAATGTCTTATTATATTTTTATTATAATTTATTGATCAAATTGAAGAATATACAATGAAAGCTGACGCATAGACTATATTTAATAAGATTTAATATTCTTAAATAAGGAAATCTATTCAGTGATTGTATTGTGAATCATCTCTAAGACTGACACTTAATATTTAGTCCTACACGTCACTTCATTTATAACTGAGATGCTTTATAACTAACTTTTAAGCGCAGCTTTGAGCCAGTATATGTTTTTCTCTGAAGTCCGTTCTCAGCAGTGTTAGGCTTAGGCTTGATAAATACGGGTCCTGTGTTATTTTTGGCTGAACTACCCCTTCAAACTGCACTTTAGGAACTCTAAAAAAAGAAAAGAAAACAGAAAAAGTGAAAAGCATACATTTAGCCTTGCTTTGATTAGTCTGCATCTTTAACTAATTAATCATGACATAATCTCTCGCTCCACCACTCCGCCTAGTGAACGAGTGGCCATCCCCTCCATTGTGTAAAATCAATGTGCTCACCGAAGTGCAGTAGCAACGCAGCTTCGTTTAAAGAGCAGGAGGGACAGGAGAGAGGCTTAGCTCTGAATCATCTGTCGTTTCATTTGCAGATTTCTCTGAAGGTATCTCTTGAGTGAGCAGTATTAAGTAATGAAAGCTTAATTGAGCGAGAGCTGTGAGGACAGTAATGCTTGGCAATGAATCTTTGTAATGTAAGACTCAGGCTTATACAGCTTCAGTGACCTGGATTTGAATTATTATTTCTTCTTTCTTTTTTTCTTTTTTCTTGGTTGGGCCATAAATTAGGCAAAGCAGAGATCAAGTGGAATGCCTTAACTTTAGGACATCCAGGGATGCATTACTATTCTAGATGCTGCTTGATTAGATTCAGAAACACTGTGTTGCAGGGTTTGAAATGAACTCTTTCACTCAAATTTTAAAGTTACTGGCCATTCAGAACTTCTACTAGCCCCAATAATAAATAAATGTGTGTATATATAAATATATATGTATATAAATATAGGGGTGTAACCGTTTCGGTACGGTGCATGTGTGTACCGAACTGTACCGAATGCAGTCTTTAACAGTCGGCTTGTTTTACACGCGGATCATACTTCAATCCGAGTTTCAACTTGATCATATTAAGTATTCTGTCCATTTCATCACGAAATTCAAACGATTTTTAAATCTTTGCTATTTTTAGATTTTGATATCATCGGAGCCCATCAGCAGTGCTGCGTCTCACGGGTATATCTGGGGCAATAGCCAACAATACATTGTATGGGTCAAAATTATCCATTTTTCTTTGATGCCAAAAATCATTAGGATATTAAGATCATGTTCCATGAAGATATTTTGTAAATGTCCATATCATAAATGTATTATTAGTAGTAATATGCATTGCTAAGGACTTCATTATGACAACTTTAAAGGAGATTTTCTCAATATTTCGATTTTTTTGCACCCTCAGATTCCAGATTTTCAAATATTGTCCTATCCTAACAAACCATACATCAATGGAGAGAGGATTTATTCAGATGATGTACATTTTTCTTATAACTGGTTTTGTCGTCCAGGGTCACATATATGCACATTTAAGCACTGAAAAATTGGGTTTGCCATTTATAAATATATTTATTTATTATGAAATTTGGATTTCATACATTTATTTCTTATTCAAACAAAATCCTGTCATCCAGCCATCCCCTCCCTTCCTCTTTCATCCTCATCCTTTTCAGCAAAATGTATTTGAGGTGGACAGATCAATACAGTACAAAGAACATTAAACACCACGTGACACACACCTGTGGTCTGCCACTCGCGCCCAGTCTGCCAATGGTACTACAACTTCTGATTTTATTTTCTTTGCTTGGCGGGTCTTTCCGTTTTTTCATTGGTGTTAGTTACCCCAGGTAAGCAAACTTCTCTGTTGCTTAAATGCAAATGATAACCGTGCCATTATTTGTTGCGTTGTGACATGTATGTTCAAGCAAGCCGGATATGTGCCGATTCGGTGCTGTATTTAATATATCCTGATGACTCACGAGCTGAGTATTTGGGCTAAATCTGCACAGATTTGGCTTACATGAACTTCCCCAGCAGAGTGAGTGGACAGAATAATAACCACAGCTGATTTTTATCTGCATCTGGTGGGTTGGCGGGTGCTAATTTTAAACCCTGCTGGGTTGTGTGTGCACTTAGACGTCTAAGATCTCAGCAGTTTGCTTGTGATATGCCCTATGAACACAGCACACACCAGTTTTAATTTATTTTCGCTTTCACAATTTCAAGTGTATTTAACTTACATTTTACCACAAAAAGCACATCAAAGGTCCTGCGATACACAAGTCTAGTGGTAGAATCAGCCCGTTAGTGCTTTACGTATTGCTTACTAAAACCACGGCCCACAAGGGGATCTGCAGGAAAACTTAAAGGAAAAAAGGTTTATTACATTTATTTATAAACATTTTAATACAGATGTAACAGATATACACTTTGAATGTTCATTTGAATAATTGTGATTATTTTAATCTATTGACAGTCAAAGCTTTTATGAAAAGATATACTTTTAGATATGCTTTTGAAAGAACAACAAGTTTTTTAATAATTGTTGAGGAACATTCAAGAATAGTCTATTTTATATGTATCCTTTTACATAGTTTCTCTTGGCACTTGTGATCTTTGGCTTGTTCACTTGGGTTTTTAGGTTATTATTTTGCTATTATTAGAGCAATATTTGTTGTAAAAAGTTTTTTTTTTTTTTCAGAGATTTTAATGTCTTTTGGTTTTAATACAGTGATAATATATTTTAGGATACTTTAGGACTTTATATTTGGATGTTCTTGGCATCAGATTAGCATAATCTTCCAATAGCTTTTTGTTTTATTGTTAAAAAAATAATTAGTACACACACTACTATAAAACTTGACGGTGCGGTATTGATGAATAATCTCAGGCAGTGGGCAGAAGTTTTTCTGTTTGCATCATAAATTTTATGCACTATCTGCATTTTGCCACTAAAGATTGCAAGTTTGTGTGCCAAGATTGATCTGTTTAGTTTATTAGTTGTTCCTGTCAGCCAAAGCATAGTCAACAGACGGCCAGATATATCAAAATGAATGGAAATACATCCGCTTTACAGGCATTTCTCCTATTATCTGCAACAGGAATCAGTCCAACATTGTTATCATTTGTTGATACGTCCTCCTGTTTGCATCCATAATTCAAAAGAGGAGCTCCATTGGGCTTTGAAAAGAGAATCTTCCAACCCTAAATGAATCAAAGTTGGACCGCTGGGAATCTGCCTTTGTTCTCTCACAAATGAAATCTAAAGGATGAGGCCCTGGAACTGCCAAGGTTCAATAATTGCATTGTGCTTTTTTGTATGATGCATTCTTAATGAAAGGCTCAGCATGTGTGTTTTGGGGGGGCAGACTACTTATTCACGGAAAACCATAAGACTGTCTCAATCAAACAGGAGATGGAGATACTGATGAAAAGCGGGATGGAGAGCGACAATAACTAGGGCTGTCTGTGCTTTAAAAAAAGATTGTGAATCAGAGGCGCAGAGGATGTGTAAAAGCTGAGATGAGTTTCGGACTGATAACAGGCCTCTCAGAGCCGCTGTTCACCTCCCTCATTCCCATCAGGCTTCAGGGGACATGTATTAAACAAGAACATGCAATGTTGTGTCTCAGGCTACCTGATCCTTGCACTTTCGTTTCATTAATTTGACTGAATAATAGATCTCCTACAGACTCTCTCTGTGGTTGTGGAAAGGGATTACTCTGGACTTAAAAACTTCATTAATAAGTCATTCTACACAGTCACTCTCTCTGTCGAAGTCCAATAGTAGTGATTTTTAACACACGTGCACACACAAATATAAATAAACTCAATAAATGGAGAAATCAGCAGTATTTTTTAAAGAACAACATATTGCACCATGTTTGGGTTTTTGCATAATAGGTCAATATTTAATAGACTGCACAAAGTTGTTGAAGTAATGAAGTAAATAGATGCTAAAATGCAAAAGGGTAGTTGAACATGGATATACACTTTATAGAAATTGTTTCTCTTCAGGATTATACATGCAAAATTATTCTAATACTGAGTAGAAATGCAAAATAAATATTTTCCAGATACCTCAATCATACACTATATTGCCAAAAGTATTGGGCCGTCCCTCCAGATCCCAGAGTTCAGGTGTTCAATCCCTTCATGGCCACAGGTGTATAAATCAAGCTCTAGGCATGCAGACGCTTCTACACACATTTGTGAAAGAATGGCTCGCTCTCAGGAGCTCAGTGAACTCAAGCGTGGGATCGGGATAGGTTGCCACCTGTGCAATAAGGCCATTCCTGACATTTCCTCACTACTAAATATTCCATGCTCAACTGTTAGTGGGATTATAACAAGTGGAAGCGATTGGGAACAACAGCAACTCAGCCACGAAGTGAAATCCCAGAGCGGGGTCAGCGCATGCTGAGGGTCACAGTGTGCAGAAGTCACCAACTTTCTGCAGAGTCGATCGCTCCAGACCTCCAAACTCCTGTGGCCTTCAGATGAGCTCAAGAACAGTGCGGAGAGAGCTTCATGGAATGGGTTTCCATGGCCGAGCAGCTCATCCAAGCCTTACATCACCGAGTGCAGTGTAAAGCGTGGGATGCAGTGGGGTAAAGCACGCCACCACTGGACTCTAGAGCAGTGAGACGTGTTCTCTGAGTGACCAATCACGCTTCTCTGTCTGACCATCCCATGGACGAGTCTGGGTTTGGCGGTTGCCAGGGGAACGGGACTTGCCTGACTGCATTGTGCCAAGTGTAAAGTTTGGTGGAGGGTTTTATTATGGTGTGTGGTTGTTTTTCAGGGGTTGGGCTTGGCCCCTTAGCTCCAGTGAAAGGAACTCTTAATGCTTCACCAAGACATTTTGGACAATTTCATGCTCCCAACTTTGTGGGAACAGTTTGGGGACGGCCCCTTCCTGTCCCAACATGACTGCGCTCCAGTGCACAAAGCGTCGCTCCATAAAGACATGGATGAGTGAGTTTGGTGTGGAGGAACTGGACTGGCCTGCACAGAGACCTGACCTCATCCCGATAGAACACCTTTGGGATGAATTAGAGCGGAGACTGTGAGCCAGGCCTTCTCGTCCAACATCAGTGCCTGACCTCACAAATGTGCTTCTAGAAGAATGGTCAAAAATTCCCATAAACACACTCCTAAACCTTGAGGAAAGCCTTCCCAGAAGAGCTGAAGCTGTTAGAGCTGCAATGGGTGGGACAACTCCATATCAATCCCTACAGATAAAGAATGGGATGGCATTAAAGTTTATGTGCATGTAAATGTATATTTTGCTTTTAGTATAACGCTAATATAAAAGCCCACTATTTAATTTTGAAAAAATATATATAGTTATTTAATATATTAATTTTGAAAATATGTAGATACTTTTCTATATTATATGCCTAGATTTAGGGTAAAATAAAATACAAAATTTAAGTGAATTTGCATGTGGGTTCACCATTTGTAACTTCAGTTTCTTAATTTCACTAGTCTCTCAATTCATTTGAGGTTTTGAAAATGGCATGCTGAATAATTAATCATAATACAATTAGAAATATATATATATATAAAAACAAATTATATGTTAACAGCTTAAAAGCTTGAAAAAAAAATGTGTTCTTTACTTCCTGCTGGGGTCCTGATTGGCACCATTTGCAAGAATTCCCTACGGATTGCACCGCATAAATCCACAAAGCTCAATAAATAGTAACTATAGAGTATAGACTATATATTATATAGAGTATAGGTTTTGTTATATAGGCCTCTTATGACTTACTTACAGTATATGTAAAATAATTCTTCTGCATATATTCTGTGAAGAGATAAATTAAAAAGGTATGTGTTTCTTATGCATACAGCTCTGGCTGAGTGCCTGCTGGAGATCAACAGTGATCAGTCAATCACAGACACTGGGTACATGTTTCCTGGCAAAACTGTCATTTACCACCTAGAGTCATAAAGGCTGCCTGCATCTCATTTGAATTTATAAAAATGCTATTATTACCTACGGTACACGGTTAATTTCAGTTTTACAAATTACTTTGGCAAAGTTAAAACAATTAACGATGCAAATAATAGCAGTGCTAGACATTATTCTTGGCCTGCCAAATTGTGCTTATGATCAGTAATTTATCAAATTAAGTGTTCATGACCCACAATATGACTTTTGAATGAGTTTTTTGCCGGACTGTACTTTTTTGTTTTAAACGGACAAAGCACTTTTAGTAGAGTAATTTAACATTTATTATATATAATCAGGCATAACATTATGACCGTAATGTGTTGGTCCCACTTCTGCTGCCAAAGCAGCCCTGACCCGTCGAGGCTTGGACTCCACTAGACCCCTGAAGGTGTGCTGTGGTATCTGGGATCAAGATGTTAGCAGCAGATCCTTTACGTCCTGTAAGTTGTGAGGTGGGGTCTCCGTGGATCGGACTTGTTTGTTCAGCACATCCCACAGATGCTCGATTGGATTGAGATCTGGGGAATTTGGAGGCCAAGTCAACACCTCAAACTCGTTGTTGTGCTCCTCAAACCATTCCTGAAGCATTTGTGCTTTGTGGCAGGAGCATTATTACACAGCCACCAGGGAATACCGTTTCCATGAAAGGCTGTACATGGTCTCAGCAATGCTTAGGTAGGTGGGACGTGTCAAAGGAACATCCACATGGATGGCAGGACCCAAGGTTTCCCAGCAGAACATTGCCCAAAGCATCACCTCCGCTCGCCTTCTTCCCATAGTGCATCCTGGGGCCATGTGTTCCCCAGGTAAGCCACACACCGCCATCCAAGTGATGTAAAAGAACACGTGATTCCTCAGACCAGGCCACCTTCTTCCATTGCTCCGTGGTCCAGTTCTGATGCTCAGCGGCTATGCCGCCCCATACGCAACAAACTGCGATGCTCTGTGTATTCTGACCCCTTTCTATCAGAACCAGCATTAACTTCTTGAGCAGTTTGAGCTCCAGTAGCTCGTCTGTTTGATCGGACCACATGGGCCAGCCTTCGCTCTCCGTGTACATAAATTATATTATTACAATTTAAAACAACTTTAAGTAATTATTTAGATTACAGCCCGGAAAGTACTGGACAAGTAAAAAATATCTTGAAAAAAATTATTATCAGCTTTCTCTCCAATTAGCATTTTCTACATCATACAGTTGCCCTTCAAAAAAAAAAAAAAAAAGTTCTGTTTTCCTCTAGTTACTAAGAGCATCCGTGTTGAAAATCCAATATTAGTTTGCATAATGCAGAATTTAAGGTCACTTGTATTGCATTAGCAGATCTCTAGGCACATAATCACTGGCATTGTCAGCATATTGATGACTACAGCTTTGCACCAAATGTCAGCAGATATCAAATGTTTTCTTTCGCCTTTTCCACACATTATCCTCCCATTTGTTTCCATGTTCGGTAACACCATTCTTCCTCTGAATTTGCATCAGACTCATCACACGTTTTTTGTAAGACGGGCCGCCCGTTCCTGCTCCGGGTGCAGCCTCGTCAGTCCCATGAACCCAAATCACGACCGACATGCCTGCGGTTTGCCCTGACAAGACTGATCAGTTGAACTCAGAGTGATTAGACCTGTCTGAACCATGAGCACTGCTGAGGAGAGCTGACACAGGGAATCTGCTGTGCATGCATATATGCTTCAACACACACAAGAGCACCCATTTACAGCACTGCACGTCTGGAGAAGCACCATATTGATGTAAACATGACATTGGGGTCATTTTCTCTTGACCCTGAAGGGGATGAATTACTATCAGTCAAACAGAGAGGCGATTAGACTACAGCTGGGGCCGTGGTGTGAATGCGAGGCGGGTACAGTCATGGGACTCCATAGTGGGCTAAAATCTGTCTGTCATGTTCATAGCTGCTTCACACGTTAGTCTGAATGGCTTAAACTGGTGGAAGTGAACTAAAGAGAACTGACATGCAATGACCTTGAAATGTTTTAAAACACAAAATGATCTGTGTCAGACAGTTTTTAGCAACCACTCAGCTCAGTTTAATGAAAGATGCACCACTGGATCGTTATACTTGGAGTATTTACTAAGAATTTGTTGACTAATGATCTAAAGAGAAGATGACGTACTTGTTACTTTTAAACTTAATGTGACTATTGTTAGTTAGTTAGTTAGTTAGTTAGTTAGTTAGTTAGTTAGTTAGTTAGTTAGTTAGTTAGTTAGTTAGTTAGTTAGTTAGTTAGTTAGTTAGTTAGTTAGTAACTTGTTCCATATGTCTTTAATTTTAAAATATGAAATTGAACTGGGGGATTCAACCTCAACTTTCGGTTCCAAAAACGGAGGTAACTTTCAGGGTATGTGAGTAACCATAGCAACTCACTGAACATAACCTTTCTTAAGAGGTATTCAGATGCGTGTTATATAATTAATATAGTTAAATTAATATAACTTAATGTGTTAGTTACGGTTATAATTTACAATATTATATATTCATTCTAAAGCACTGTTCTAACAAGGTACAGTTTAAATGTTAATTCAATTGAAATATACAGTATTTATTATTTATTTAATTGTCATCTCACACTTGGATCTGCATTAAATTAATTAGCATCAAACAAACAATATAATCCTTAATCTCAGTGAATAAAGATTACTTATTAAATGAAGAGATACAAAAAAAAGAAGATTGCATAACCACCATATGTGGCGATGTGCACAAAGTAAGTTATGTAGATCATCGATTTGTCGTTCTGTCGAGAAGGTCTTGTGTGTTCACGGTTAACATACTCTGAGTTGTCTGAACTTACTCTCAGACGTGTTTCTGGAACCAGTAGACCTCGAGTTCAAGGGATATGTGACAGTAGGTTAACCTTGCTTTCTGGAAAAAAACCCAGGAAGACAAATTGGACAAAAAGAAAAACTAACAGACAAACCCAGGACTTCATTTCAGAAGCTAATTTCACAGCTGGACAGCAGACTGATAACATATTTAGCATTTTGTGTACAAAGCAAGATATGTTTAAAACATACATAGGGTTGCAAAAGTACTATAAAGTACACATAAATACCCCCTCCCCCTCCATTGTTGCTACAGTAATTATTAGTGTATGACTAAATTAAAATTAAAAAGGTAAAAGCTTAATAAAGGTATTATTGCATTCAAAAACCTAGATAGAGCATAAAAGAAACTGTCTACAGTCACATTTTTTAAAATGTAATGCATGTTTACATTTACAAACTCAGATGAACACATCCAGTTATGTGCAGTGTTTTAAGGACGTCCTACGGTAATTTATTGTATTTTGTATTTCGGTCCTAACTGACACCATCCTAACTGACATCCCTCATGGACACATACTGTAACAATAAGGACTTGTTTTTCATTTCAGTTCTTATTGATAATGATGGTTTAAATACACGATATGTCTTCTTTCAGGAGAATGCATCTGTTTCGATGGGTACATGAAGGACCCTGTTCACAAGCATCTATGCATTCGCAACGAATGGGGCCCGAATCAGGGGTGAGTACCATAAGCATATTATACTGACTCTGATATACAATCAGTGATCTGCCACCTCGAAGCGCGTCGCACTTCTTAGCAGTAAAAATGTCTCCAGTGCCGATAGCCAGCCAGGTGTTATGCACTGTAGGGACATTATATTGGTTTGTTTGAATTAATTAGCTTTTTTTGCATGATGCTCTTCCTCTGGAATTGGAAAAGGGATTAGTGCAGCGAAGCTCTGGGTCATTTTAGATTTGCGTGACAGGGATTTGCATTTCAGTACACCAATGAGATGCATGTATTCTGCATTTAAAATTGTTACACGCATAAGAAATTATGTAATTCATCACTTGCATGCATCGTCCAAGAAAATAATCAAAGTGAATCTAATTATTTTTTAAATTCTGCTGTAGTTCTTTTTAGTTTCAGAACTTTTTTAGCAGTGGATTGAATATAAGATCTGCATCTGAACAGATGCTGTCTTTAATAGCATGTCAGTTTGCATAGCCAAACGTATGCTTCTTAAGTCAACGGATAGATGAACCAAGCACAAATATGAGAGAATGGCTACAATATGAGAGTGTTTCGCTTCTTAACAGTCCAGAAATTAAATTTTAGGAGCGCAAGTTTCTAATCCCAGGAAGACTTGTATTTAAGGATGTTTGAAGCTAATTAGACCCTCTCTGAGGAGAGTTTCACAAGCTCATCTGGGTTTGAGGCTGTCGCTCTGGAGCAGTTTGATTAAGACTTGGAGGTGAGGAAATCCTTGGCATTTTAATTGGGAGGGAGATGGGAGTGATGACGGTTGGTGAGATGGATCCGATAATTAGAAATCAAATTGGAACAATCAGGAAGATTGCCTTCGGGGAGTGGAACCGCACTGGATGTGCATGTTCCCTTTGTGCCATGCTGTGAAGGTGTGAACAGTTTTTAATTGACTCTAACACTTAGTGGAGGAGAAAGAAAGTCAAAATGCTTTTAATGTTTCAAAGTGTGAAGACATTTCTTAAACTCTTTCCTGCAAATCAATTTATAACTTACTTTGTGGTACAGACAAGATGAAAAAACCGACTTTAATGTTCCGTTTTATTTGATTTGATTATGTTTGCCCTTTCCTGTGGTAATGTATTCTCCGAACGCTCCCGCTTTTGGAGCTCCTATGAATTATGAATGCTGCAGGACACATGTTGATGTTTAAACAGCAGTAGGTGATCTGGGGTGTGAAGTGGTCTAACCAGGCTGGGACTGCTGTTTTGCTGTGAGTAACAGCTTACTTAGAGAGGCATCAGCTCCTTGTCTCTTCTCTTATAGTGCAGCGACAGCCCCTGTCCCCACAGCTGCCTCTCTGCATTAATCTCCATCAGTTCACATAGGGCTTTGGATAAATACACACGCTATACACGTCTATACGGCACTGACTGACAGAGATGCTGCTGTCGGTCACAGTTTTTACACACAGCATCTGCTGGAGGCAGTTCTCTGATGTTCATGCTAGGAATGTAATTGGTTTGATGTGAGTTAAGGAACTCCCTTTTATAAGATGGTTGTGTTTTCATCACAAAGTCATGCAATTTTAAAGGTCACGTGGCTTAGTGGAGACTGGAACTGTTTAACAATGAATGAGGAGTCCAAGGTGTGACATACAGTTTTTGTGTTATTATTTTAAGCATTAATTATTCATTTTGTTTTTTTTCTATTTCTGTTTTGCAGCCCATGGCCATACACAATCTTCCAACGTGGCTTTGACTTGGTGATGGGAGAGCAGCCATCTGATCGGATTTTTAGGTGAGAAAAAAAATCTGTTTATTTGTACTATACAGCTTGTGACCCAGTTTGAAATTAAAGTTTGGACAAAGTATACACTCACAGAAAAAAAGGTTTCAATTGGGGATCTATATAGAACAGTAGAGCAGTGTTAATTTTGACAGCAAATTTTGATTTAGTTTTAGTCATAGTCTTTTGACTAAAATGCCATTTAGTTTTAGTCATATTTTAGTCACCTGAATTGTTTTTAGTTTTAGTCGACTAAATCTACAGTAGATACAGTACATTGTGACATTGTGTTTTTGACATAAAAAATACATGAAAGAGCTCAATTCACTTTTTTTGGTTTGTTTAAAAAAAAAAACATATACAGTTTTATATATACACTATATAGTTTTTATAACTTTGTATTTCTGTTTTAGTTAGTATATCAGGTTAAGCTAAAGCTTCAAGTTTGTTTATTTATTTAAGTAATGGAGATTTTTTATGGTTTTATGAAACTATTATAACCCTGATACTGAATATGTGTCAAATACTGGTCTTTCCTCCTGACTATGAATTAAATGGGAATGACATTAAATACAGTTTATTATGTAACCAAAAACGAATATATAATGCGTGACTTTTAATTATAAACAAGCTCGGAATACACCGGGACTCTTATTTTGAAACGCCTCACTATTTCAGTTGCAGCTGCTCTTTCAAGTTCAGATGAGGGAGATAAAATATGCATTGTTACAACCGTCTAAAACATATTACTATATACACATTGTAAAGTAAACATTGTCCTTATTCATCAGCATTAATTCATAAACAATTGCCTGATATAAATGTGTCCTATTCATTGATTGAGCCGCTCTGAAGCGCTGTATTGGAGATGCGTGAGCCTGGAGAAGCTCAACAGCTCCGTGTTTTCCCGCCGTTAGATCCGCACGTTACAACTCAAATGCGCATCTGTTACACAGGACATCAGTTCTGATCGGATCTCTTCCTTAACCTCCTTCCTGACATTTTCGTCTCGTTTTTATTTATTGACGAAAATGACAGTAGATTTTCGTCATAGTTTTTGTCGTCCAACACTAGTTTTTATTCAGTTATCGTCTCGTTTTCGTCAGTGAAAAAAGGTCGTTGACGAAAATTATGATGAAAATTATTTGTCAACGAAATTAACTCTGCCCTAGAGTCCTTGACTCAATTGGTAACACTTTACAATAAGGTTGTATTAGTTCACATTAGTTAATGCATTAGTTAACATAAACTAACCATGAACAACACCTCTGTTCAGCATTAGTTCATCTTTGTTAACATTAGTTAATATAAATCCAGCTGTTCATGTTAGTTCACAGTGCATTAACTAATGTCAACAAGATTTTATTCATGCATTAGTAAATGTTGAAATTAACATTAACAAAGATAAATAAATGCTTTATAAGTGCAGTTCATCGTTAGTTAATGTTAACTAATGCATTAACTAATACAACCTTATTGTAAAGTGTTACTCAATTTTAAAGAACCCTTTACAGCAAAAAAGTTCTATATAGAAATATCTTATTAATGTTTTATTAGTTTATTTAATTGTTTTGCAATAACTTTTTTTAACCAACTGGTTATGTTTTATGTACTCTCTTATGCACAGTGCATATGGAAATTATTCACAGCGCTTCACTTTTTCCCCATTTTATGTTGTAGCCTTATTCCAAAACATTCAACAAACCCCATAATGACAACGTGAAATAAGTTTGTTTAAAATCTTTGTAAATTAATAAAAAAAATAAAAAAAATCACATTCACAGTATTCACAGCCTTTGCTCAGTACTCTGTTGAAGCACCTTTGGCCCCAATTACAGCCTCAAGTATTTTTGAGTTTGATGCTACAAGTTTGGCACACCTATTTTCGGGCAGTTTCTCCCATTCTTCTCAGCAGGACTGCTCAAGCACCACCATTTTCAGATCTCTCCAGAGATGTTCAATCAGGTTCAAGACTGGGCTCTGGCTGGGCCGCTCAATGAGATTCACAGAGTTGTCCCATTGCCACTCCTTTAATATCTTGGCTTGTTGTTCTGTTGGAAGGTAAACCTTCGTCCCAGTTTGAGGTCCAGAGCGCTCCAGAGCAGGTTTTCATCAAGGATGGCTCTGTACATTGCTGCATTCATCTTCCCCTTGATCCTGACTATTCTCCCAGTTCCTGCCACTGAAAACACCCCCACAGCATGATGCTGCCACCACCATGCTTCACTGTAGGGATGGGATTGGCCAGGTGATGAGCGGGGCCTGGTTTCCTGCAGTTCAGGCCAAAGAGTTCAATATTTGTTTCATCAGATCAGAGAATTTTGTTTCTCGTGGTCTGAGTCCTTCAGTACTGTCATGTGCCTTTTCCTGAGGAGTGGCTTCCATCTGGCCACACCCCCACACAGGCCTGATTGGTGGAGAGCTTCAGAGATGGTTGTTTTTCTGGAAGGTTCTCCTCTCTCCACAGAGAAACACTGGAGCTCTGTCAGGATGACCATCAGGATGACTAAGTCAGGCCGGGCGGTCAGCTCTAGGAATAGTCCTGGTGGGTCCAAACTTCTTCCATGTACTAATGATGGAGGCCTGTGCTCATCGGGACCTTCAAGTGTCTTTTATTCGTTCTTTTGTTGAAACAAACTTCATTACGGGGTATTGTTTGTGGAATTTTGAGGAAAATAATGAATTTAATCAATTTTGGAATAAGGCTGTGACATAAGAAAATGTGGAAAAAGTGAAGCGCTGTGAATAATGTCCAGGTGCACGGTACATAAGAGTGTACATATAACATTCTTATTGTATCTTAAATGTCCAAATACTTTCTTTTAGCGTGAACTTTATTTAGCAAAATGTGCACATTCCAGTATATATGATGACAGAACATGATCTTTGAATAAAGGTGCAGACAAGTATGAAATAGGTTTCAGTTGAGAGCTTGTGAAATGCGGTACACTTATTTTGTCACTTTGGCTAAGCTAACATGTCTTTATTCATCTTCAAAGCTCCTTCCACAGTTCAAATAAAAACTTGAAGATGGAAAAATGATGTAATTACGTTTAATACTGTGCCTCTGAATGTGTTTGCCCACAAATACAACTGTTATCCATGTACAAAGGCAGGGATTTAGACAATGTGTACCTCTGGCTACTGGGGGCTCAAGACTAATCGGTTCATTGCTTTATGCACTTGAGATGTTTCAATCTGTGAGGTGTATGTTTCGGAATATTTAGCTGTGCTAATCCAATTGTAGCAACATATGGTTACCTTCAGTTGCCATGCATAATCTTCGTGCGCTGAATTATTCATAGATCCCATCCATGACATTGCAAAGTCCTTTGATTGCTGAACCCTAATTCCTTAGCTATTTATTTACAAATCTTATGAATCGGTGTTCTTTCACATTTGAAAACAACACCTGGAGGACATCTTGTAATTGGAATCTGTGTTATACCCCCAGAAATCTCATATCCCTTGGATTTGGGCCACCAAACAAATACATTTCATTGGGACAATTAAATGTTTTATTTCCAAACAAACCTGAACGTTTGAGACGACTCGAATGAAAGATTTATTTTCAATTTCACAGAGCTTTTTCCCCATACATCATTGATTTGTGCCATGAATGAATACGAAAGGCCATAATCAATTTTGAACGCTTCACTTTTTCATTTATATATCTAGCTTTCGATATCAGACCCAGAAATGATTTGACTGATATTTGGTAGACTTCGAAAGTGCCGTTATGAAGTACAAAAGTGAGAGATGGAGAGAAGATGTGTTGTTATGGTGCAACCAACCGTCAGTATTTTCATCAAATCTGTAATCTGATTGACTTTTTCAATCTGCAAACCATTCAAAGTTATAGAATAAGAGCTTTTCACACTCAAATCATGCTTTATGGTGTCGGTAAACATCCAGTGCAAACTTTGTTAGTGTTGGATACTGATGCTTTCAACAGAACTGCACGTCATGGGTATTTCTTTCCGTCCTGTTCTGAGGTTGTGTCTTTGTTTGTCTTTGAGTTCAGTGTGCTGAGATAGTTTAAAAGGTACCCTGACGCTTTTTTGATAGATGTGTTTTTCCCTTTTAACTTCCACCTGCGGGGCGGGACTTTTATCCTGGTCTCAGTGTTTTGTTCAATAATCCATTTACAAGTCACTTTCCTGCTAAACTCAATTGAAGCTGCTTCACACCAGCAGGCAACAATATTCAAATGTGTCACATTATTTCCCTTTTTTTTCCCGAATCTGCGCATTACAAAACACTTGGGTGAGTTTTCAGCAAATCTGTGGTCTGTGAACATAGCTTTTGAGGATGTCATGGAATTATAAAACATCTATGAGCATTGACATTTCAGTCTCTATTTTTTCAGTCTCAAATTCGACAAGAAACTTTGACTTTTTAAATCGATCTTTTTACCATTACCAGCAGGAGAAAGTGAACAAGGCTTAGTTGGATTTAATGTAAACGGTAGCTGATGATGGATGATATATTGACAGAAAAGAGTTTGTGGTTCCAGCTGATGAGGCACACACACACTAGGCCAGGTATGATGAGAGAGATTCATGTGGAGAAATCCAGACTGCAACTACGAAACAAGCTTACTGTGTATTGCAGCATAATGTGGTCAGAATTCAATTGCATTTGCATTTTCTAGTTGTTCAAACTTTAAACTATATTTGCATATTCCCCACAAATCACAGTCCTTGTTATTGGTGCATTAATAAAGAACATGGTCACAGTTTCTTTCTGTCCTATCCACTAGTACATGTGATATTTAACACATCTCATGTAACGTGTTAATAGGAATGGTCTCGTGTGAAAATGCGAAGTGAAGTTTATTTTCATGCAAGATGTTACCTGAAAAAAAGCACATTTAAATAGCAAGTGCATATACATTTTCATGCATTCTTTTTCGGTCAGTGCTGTTGTTTTTTAGTGAAATCATTTATGAAATCATTGAAAATCTGATGTTATTGAACAGTCACTAATTTAAAGATGACCATAGTTAATGTTGTCCACTGAAGGCGCGTTGAGGATGAACCCAAGAGCAGTTTTATTACGAATGTGTCAAACAAATACAAAACAAACAAAACCACACTAGAGCCCTATCCAGACGGCAATGGTTTCTCATGGGGTCATCAGGTGTTTCATCATTGACAGGGGCTGGCCAGTGATTTTATTGCCGTCTGAATCCAAAATGTCCGTGTTTTTCTCCCACCACCTGCGTAAAAATCCCTGGCCGGATTACCTCCTGTTAGACAAACACCAGGTCGCGTGGTGATTTAATTGCCGTCCGAATCCACATCTCAAGAATATATCACTTCAAAAGGCACTGTTTATTTCCTGTTTGACCCCTAAAACAAGACAGAAAACCATTTGAATTATAATGCGTGTCTATATATCTTCCTATTTTAAACTGATTTCAATAATTAAATAATATTTAAGATATTATTTTCCTATTATTAAATTAAATAGGCATTTATTCTTATTATACCAGGTATAAGTCATTTTATTTACAGCACAATCATGTTATTGAGCTCATGAGCAGGTTCCCAGGCGTGCAGGATCACAAAACTCAGGAAAAAATCACCATCCCAATGCACGAGTTTATCACTGAGGTGCTGCACATTTATTTTTACGGACGTCCACGTTTGAAACATTTACCATCTGAATAGGGCTTATGACTTAAATAGATTTGAACATAGAGGAATAGAAACTCACCGAAAGCAGGTTACATAGAAAAGCTAGACGAGGCACAACAGAAAGAGAAGAGCTATAGGCCTATACAAGGGCTGCGTCCGAAATCACATCCTCTCATGAGTAGGCACTTGTTTTTATTAAGAAAATACTTCTAAATACTCTTCTCGTAGTGGATCAGACACCTACGAGATCAGAGTCGAAGACAGGGGATTCACACTGATGCGCTGTGATGCTAATAAACTGGATACAATTTAAGTTATGTTGCTTTTATATGAAATAATTATGATGATCAATACACCTTAAGTACTTATTGAATTAATTCCATCGCAAAGATGTGTTTTCCCTCAGTTTTTAGTTTATTACAGACATAATTTTGATTTTGTTATTATATAAATATGACAACTATCTCACAGCGAGATACCACTGTCTGAGAGTCTAGACATTATATCACAGTTTCAAAATCAAACATTATAAAATATAACAATTAGGGCTGTAACCATACTCTCATGTCACGATTCGATCATGTATGAGTTCAGTTTTATGATACAATATTATTTTGCTACTCAAAGACAAACCGCAACAGGTAAACAAAAACTGTACTGTTGATAAAAATGCTAGATTTGGTATTGCATTGGGGTGGAAATGAACAGGCTTGGACTTGGTGCTGGAAACCCAATGCACAGGACAATGGAGACGCCAGAATAAACATATTCATGATTCTGAAGATGAAATACTGAATATTTTAGACAAATATGCACTCTGTCACTAACTAGATATATTTAAAATAATGTAGGACACTTTTTACTGGTAACATAAGACATTTGGCATTATCAGGAGCCACAAATATTCCCCCATTGCATTATTATACATTATATTCAACCTAGTATTTTTATGTAGTACTGATGCTAAAACTCTGGAAACTTGAATTTTTGTCTCATACTGTAATTTTAGTTTTGGGTGAACTGTACACAGTAGTATATTGTTGCATTTTGTGTGTGTGTGTGTGTGTGTGTGTGTGTGTGTGTGTGTGTGTGTGTGTGTGTGTGTGTGTGTGTGTGTGTGTGTGTGTGTGTGTGTGTGTGTGTGTGATATATTACACCCCTAATAACAATACATCACAGTCGTTTAAACCAATAAGCATTAAGCTGTGTCGTCAGCGAGTCGTTTCCCATCGTGCTTCTGCTCAGCGCAGTCGGGGGAGAGCAACTGTCTGGCAGAGCAAGGCGACCCACACTCCACACATGTCTGCATTTCACAGTAATCAGCGGTGATCGGTTCTGCACACACTTCACTCATCTCAAACGAGCCTATTCACAAACCCTCTCCTGCTGCCTCATGGGATAGTAAAGTGTCCATCGTATGCACACTTCAGAATCACTTCAGTATGCACTTTCAGATGCAGCCAAGGACTAATGAACTAACAAGACACAGCTGAAAGTAATCAACACAATGAACCAATGAGAAGACAGAACTGATAGTCACCTGACAAGACAATAAAGAACATTACACACGGGCTGAATCCGAAATCGAAATCCTGTATAAATCACGATTCCCTACTTTAGTAATACAGCACTTGTAGGAGTGAATGAAAACGAGTGAGTGAGTTCAGACGGCCGTTGAGTGTACATCGGCTCAGTTTTCGTTATTGCACTCGTTATTGCTGTGCAATGTGAGATTGAATAAATGCAATGTATTATTGCCACAAATATACCCGTGTGATTTATGACTGGTTTTGTGCTCCAGGGTCACATTTGACAAATTATAAAATAAAAGACATGGAAACATCAATGTGGACCTAAACTTTTGGTTTTGTTTTCAACTAAGAATATTTTCGTTGGTGTCTGTGAGGTTTTAAATGGAATAAATCAGTTGATGAACTGATTTAGCTTTAGCTCCTGTAATAATGCGTTATACAGAGATCCCCAGTCTCACTAGAGGCAGCAGATGATGAGATTCCTTCGACTGCTTTTATCATCAGTTCTCAGATGCGTACAGCTCTGTGTGCGCAGTGCGAGTGCAGACTGCTATAATTGAAGAGCCTGCATTTGAACCTTGGTAAATAAATAAATTAGTCAGCTGGCAGTGGCTTATTTATTCAAACATGGGGAAAAGATGCAAGTTATTGCACCGTTGTAAACAGTAGCAGACGGTGAGTTCCATTCATAGTACACAAGAGGAGGGTAATCCGAGGATTATAGTTGCTTTTCTCTTTTTTAGCAGTTGATTCAGGGTCTGTGCAGTTCAGTGTAATATGTTATTCTTGTTTGACAGAAATAACTTGATTTGAGCAAGGTGTCAGGGTTCTGTCACTTCGGTCTGGTTTATTATGTGATTTCTGAAGGATCATGTGACACTGAAGACTGGAGTAATGATGCTGAACGTTCAGCTTTGATCACAGGAATACATAACATTTCAAATATATTATATTTTATTTCAACAACATTTCTCAAAAACTTCTGTAACAACAGCAACTGCATAAATAAAGCCAGCAAAGACTAAAACAATATTCCTATAAGAGTAACCACATCATTTATTCATGCCACAATATGTGCTGGGAGCTCGCAAACCCTTAGCAAATCAGCAGTATTATTCATTATAAAACTGTTAGCCCAGTTTGGACAACATTTGGGTGAATATTGTCAGTCTAACAAGTGTTTCACAATTCTTAGTTGGCTCTGTGTGACTCAAAAGCCCTGTACGCTTGATAAAATGTCATTTTATCCTTACAGTGTAGGCGTAAATCACATCTACACACGCAAAATACTGGAAAACTCAAAGAGCTTCCAATTATGCAATCAGGCAGTATTTTTTGCTGGCATAATGCATCTTACACAACTAGAATTACTGAGGTGATTGTTTAGCTCATATACGTACAGGCGCATGGGTGGAATATAAAATGATAGTTGAGTTTACAGGCGGAAAGCAAATGAATAAAGGAATGAATCAGCAAGTCAATGAATCAATGAATCATTCAAGCACATCCTGGCTATTGAGGCATGTCTTCAGAGAAAGAAAAAACATGTTCATACTCGTGTCTTAAACATTTAGTCCATTGTATGCAAGTCAGATCTGGACAGAACTGCATTTATTGATTGAGTGTTATGACACCAAGTCGAAACCTCAGGACTTCAAAGTGAATTGAAGTGAAGGAAAGCAGAGCTAGATTGTAGATGTGCCAGTTTTCAATTACTCCTACAAACTCTTTGGACCTTCTGTTCTGGGCATTATTTCACAATGCTCAGTTGCTTTGTTTTTGTAGTCCTCTATGAATATCCACCCACGAGTTGATCTTATCCGCCTGGACGTCTCTCAGCAGTAAAACCAAGGTCAGATAAGCGTTCCTGTAATGACTCAAGTTTTAAAATGTGCCGCTGTTTTAGACTGAGGGTCAAACTGGAAATGCTGTTATATGCTATTTTTCAGGAGAGCTGAGAATACGCTCAATTTGAACCTTTAGATGGACTAGTAAGAAAACATATTATTTGTTGAACCCCTGCACAACTGTGCAGAGGCGGATACAATAAACCAAATGAATACATGTCTTTACATACTGTACATGTGGGAGTCTCTCATGGGGATGTATGGATTTTTTTCTTGGCAGAAATCATTCTGTAAATATGAACAATAACATCTCTTTTTTCTGTCTGATGATGTATCGTTCTGTTACACCCTGAACACCACCACACTGAATTTCAACCTCCAGGGAACACATTTTCTTTCTTTCTTTAAATAAAAAGAAAAATAATTGTAAAACTATGTCATCCAAAATGCCAATTTTCTTGTCTCACAATGTAGCAGTACAGGTTGAAATACTCACTGTGCCTTTTTGTGTTTCAGATTCACATATACTCTTGGAGAAGGCATGTGGCTGCCACTTAGCAAAAGCTTTGTCATTCCTCCGGCTGAGCTGGCCATCAACCCTTCTGCCAAGTGCAAGACGGATATGACTGTCATGGAGGACGCAGTGGATGTCAGGTAGATGACATTTTCAATCTAAGTTTCAGAGAAGTCAGACAGTTTAGACCAATCCTTGAGCAGCCTCCCTATTGCGTTATAATTGGTCCTTTACTCTTAAAAATGTTGCCATCCTTTATTATCTTTTTATTATAAGTATGTGAAAGTCTGTGTTGTTTAGAAAGCTTTAAAGGGTCATAACACACAGTTTCTGCCAGTCTGGTGTTAATCTGGAGTCTCTATAGAGTAGTGTTGATCCTTCATATCTCCCAAGAGTCTTTAGATTATCATATTAATAAAAGACAGAAACACTGAACCGATTCTTTCAGAATAACAGATCAGCTCGTGGAGGCGTGCAGTGGGCGGAGCTAAAGAGACACGAACACACACACACACACACATGCTCATGTTGTGTTTCCATGTTTTATGGGGACATTCCATAGGCGTAATGCATTTTATACCGTACAAACCGTATTTTCTATCCCCCTACACTGCCCCTAAACCTACCCATCACACACACACACACACACACACACACACACACACACTGCCCCTACATCACACACACACACACACACACACAGCCTGCCCCTAAACCTACCCATCACAGGAGACATGCTGCATTTTAACTTTTTCAAAAACATCACTTAGTGTGATTTATGAGATGTTTTCCTCATGGGGACCAAAAAATGTCTCCACAAGGACAAGGATTTTGGATATTGCCATCTTTGTGGGGACATTTTGACCCCATACCGTAGGGATTACCAGTCCACACAGACACACACACACACACACACACACACACACACTATACGTTGGTGTTGTTCACATTATATGCACTTACGTGCCAATAGCCAACAAAACACACACATTTGATGCAGTTTTACTCAGCGCCTGAGGATCCCACTCATGACCGGGAACAAACACACTCGCAGAACTCCGGAAACACACACTGCATCCACTGTTCCCTTAACGCTGGGTTATTTGGGAAGCTGAACAAAGTGATCTTTTCCTCACACACACACACACTTCTTTAGTGACATTGATGATCTCGTGTCTTAAAACACAACGGCAGCGCCGCAGACGGCTCCTGTAACCCAAACAAAGCTCGCTTATGGACGCACTCTTGCTCTCACTCTGGTTAATGTGTGTGTGTGTGCTCATCCGGGAGAATTGCCAATACAAGGAATTCCACCCTTTATGATGTCATACAGGGCCATTGGGAAAAAAAACATTCCGAAACGTGTTTGAATCCTGAAGGAGTGTATTTGGCACAGAAATACTCTATCATACGTCGAAGTCATGTTTTTAAATGTTGTCCATGTTTATAATAAATCAGAATGCATGAAATAGCATTTGGCCCCCTCTTTAAATAAATCTTTAAAAAGTTCATTCTGTGGATCTGTCAGCCCCTCATTCCCAAATGAACAGGCATAACATCGTTAAGGACGCCTACATTTGTTCCAGTTAATTTGCGTATTGATTCAGGTCAAAATAGGGTTTAAAGTAACTAAAGAGTTAATTCTCTATTTAACACAGTGAATGTGTTGTAGAAACATTAGTGCAATTTAGCTAAAACCTATATTGTCACAATATTGTGTATACTTGAAACCAGTTGAAACCGTTCATGAACATTTCTAGTGATTCCTATGGGATGTTCAATAAATGTTTTCTGACAGAACAATAGGAGCCAAGGTAGGCAGAGCTGAACAAAGGGTCACTTCTTTCTCTTCGGATGCTAGTGACTAAACTTACAACCAAATGAAAGTTGAACCATGTGCATTTTATTTGATATTATTCATTCATGCCATATTTCACCAATACTTGTCAAAGAGAATGATATTTAAATGTGGGATTTTGCTAGAGATTACATGCGCTTGCTTGAAAACACTGGTTTCACTCTAGTTAAAGTTTAACTAAACTTTACAACAACAAAAAATCTCTTCAACTAAACACTTGAGAAAACCACAAGGGCAACTGTGCACGACAAATGAAAGTTTGCTGATCTAGGATGTCTTGGGTGTCTTTAAGTTGACTGGATAATTACAGTAAATTACAGCAACATGCCTGTTCGGTGCCTGTGGTTGCAGACTTTTAAGTAGCCTCTGTGCTTTCGTTAACAAAAGTCATTATGTGGATACAGTTTGAGACTTTGCAAGTTAAATAAGGCTCTAAAGCACTTGCGTCGAGACATATGCCGTACCTTTTAGCTGTATATTTCTTCAGATATCCTGATTTCTGTGGTGAATTTTAGCACCTATTGATTTAATTTAGACTTGTGAGAAGTATTACATCTTGTGATTTGTCAAATATGATGATGGTTTATTGATAATGGATTCCACTGAGCCTCTTTATCGAACTGCACCTGTTTAAAGTTTCCAACCAAATGAGGTAATTTGTATCTTTTTGTAAATCCTCAACATTGATGTGGCTTGACATTATCCAGACCTTGCAGGGGCTTTGAATGCATTTCCAAAGGGCACATGCTGATTTGATTCATTTGTTTTTAACCCAAAATTGATTAATCTTGTGATTAGTCTCACACTAAATTATCATGGTAGCTGGTGCTTAAAGGAAGTTTTAAATATTTCAGTGCTCAGGGCCGTAAAGGCAGTAAAATGGAAAAGTTACTTTTGAAAATTCAATTATAGATATGGTTTTGTTCATAAGAAATAATACAGTTGGAAATAACCCATAAAGAGTGCTGCTGTTATCCTCAGAAAAAAAAAAGATATATGTCAGTGTCTGATGTTAATTAGAAGAGGCCTTACTGTTTGAGCTAGTTAGTCATTTCGGTCTCTAATTAACTCACTGTCCTTATATCTCACATACACACACACACACACACACACACACACACACACACACACACACACACACACACACACACACTGCCCCTATCCTACCCATCACAGGAGCGATGCTGCATTTTTACATTTTCAAAAAACATCACTTAGTGTGATTTGTAAGATGTTTTCCTCATGGGGCCCAAAAAATGTCCCCACAAGGACAAGGATTTTGGATATTGCCATCTTTGTGGGGACATTTTGTCCCCATACCGTAGGGATTACCGGTCCACACACACACACACATACACTTACATCTACTACATACATTTACTATCTTTGTGGGGACTCTCCATAGCCGTAATGGGTTTTATACTGTACAAACCGTATTTTCTATCCCCCTACACTGCCCCTGCCCCTAAACCTACCCACACACACACACACACACACACACACACACACACACACACACACACACACACACACACACACACACACACACACACACACACACACACACACACACACACACACACACACACACACACACTGCCCCTGCCCCATCATAGGAGACATGCTGCATTTTTACATTTTCAAAAAAACTCATTTTGTATGATTTATAAGCTTGTTTCCTCATGGGGACCTCAATTTAGGTTCCCACGATGACACGAGTCCCCATGAGTCTGTGTGCAGTCAGGTTTAAGTCCCCACCAGGATAGAAAAACATGAACACACACACACAATCTTAACATACTGTAGACACACAAATAATTAGGGGCCAAGCAACGAAGGTGCTTAGGCACCTATTGTTTCCGTTCCTGTATTTTCTTCTTCCGCCATGGGAGTCTAAGGCAGCCCATAGAACCGTTTGCGGGAAACTTGTAACGATTTGACATTCTGATAGAGCACAGTCCCAACATTAAATACACCAATTTTGGTGTCTCTAACTCAATCCCTCTAGCGCCACCACCTGTCCAAAGTTGCAGTCATGTTTATGCTAATAACTCTTGAACATTAAGGGCTAGAAACAAAATTCTTTTTTCTTCTGATTTCTGAGCCGATTCGATCGCACTATCGCTATGACGTCATTTCCGTCATTATAAATTTCCTGCCATTTAGAATTTTGCCAAAAACCTAATTTTGCGAATTCGTCCTACACGGTTCGTCCAATTCACACAAAAATTGAACCAGATCATCTTTAGCCAGTGCCAAAAAAAAGTTATGGAATTAAAGTTGATTCGTCAAATTGTTTCCAATAAATGCGCAAAGAAATTTTACGTAGCATTTGCGAAAACAGACGTAAGGCTGTAGCTCCGCGAAGCTTTATCATATTCAGACCAAACTTGGTACATGTCAGCAGAAGCATGGCCTGAGGCAACATGCAGCGTTTCGGCACAGTGCCACCTACTGGTCCGGAGGTACGAAAAATTGCTTTTTTTGCTTATCACTTCTGAACCGTTTGTCCAAAAATAATAAAAGTGATCTTGTTAGATTCAGGACATTGTGCCAAATCGACTGATATCCAGTTTTACCATATCGGACATTTTGGCTGTCGGCCATCTTGAATTATGTGCTAAAATGCTGTATTTTATGAACGCATGAACGGATTGTTACGAAACTCGGTATGGGTCATCACCATGATACTCTGAAGTAGCCTGAGGAGTTTTGAAACAGCGCCATCAAGTGGATTTAAAAAAAAAATTGCTTATAACTTTGGGTGTGGTTATTTTCAACTTATTTTCACGAGACTCATCTCCTTAGACTCCTGAATCGTTGCCGAGTCCAACGATACCACACTTGCCAGGTTTCGGCATATGGTTTGTGCGGTGTTGTAATTCAGCGCTTAAAAACAATTAGCTGATATCTTCGAAACTGCTAGTCCGATCGAGACGAAACCAGGGTCAGAAATTCGGAAACATAGGTCGTTAGGCATTATCGCAAGCCCAAATGTCAAAATTTTGATAGTAAGGGGTAGTAAGTTCCAATCAAAGTCAGGTGTCAGGCCGACACCCTATTGTAACTGTTCATTGTCCCATGATGCATAATTTTCCAGCTAAAACTGATCGGGCAGACCGAACCGTAAGTCGTAGAGACTTGAAACTTTCAGGGCTGGTAGTACTCACAACGACTACAGACGTCACCGAAGCCCGCCCCGATCGGCCTGATGGGGGCGCTACAGTGGTCAAAAGTACGAAACGGCTCATAACTCCTCAACCGTAAGGCGTAGCCTCGAGTGTCTTATATCGCTGGAATCCTTGGCTCATCCTCAATTCTCGAATTTACTCGCCCTTCAGGCGCCAATTTCGAGATATTTTAGGTTTTTTGTAAAACCTACTTTTCCAAATTACTCCCAGGTTATTTGCCTGATCGGAACCAAACCACTGCAGAAATGTTCTCTGGAGTCTGATTGTCAATTATTATATATATAAATACATTTTGATTCATTGTCGCTAACTGGAGCCAAAATATTCAATGTGAAGGGACCTCTTTTACTAAAATGGCTATGTCTTTTTGAATGAAATGAGATATTTTCACCAAATTCAGGTCACATGTGTGTGAGCTCAGTCTGAGATCACAAGAAAAAAATTGAAACGATTGATCACTTGTTGGCACTATAACAGGGGAAAAACACATGAAAAACACATGAAACATTAGTCAGATGAAAAGGAGCCTAAGACATTTCAAGCCAGTGTTTTTCACAGCATTCACCTCCTTAGACTCCTGAATCCCTGAGTCCAAATGATACCAAACATGCCGGGTTTCACCTTATGGTTTGTGAAAAGCTGTACTTTAGCACCTAAAAAAACATTGGGAATGTCTTTGAAACAGTTAGTCCGATCAAAACAAAACCACAACAGGAAAATCGGAAACATATGTCAATAGCTAAACAATAATGACTAAAAGCCAACATTTTGAAAGGAAGTGGCAATAAAATCCAATCAGTGCAGCCCATGCTCTCATAAATATGAGTGTCTGTAACTTTAAAACAAAATTAGATATTTATAACAAATTTGACTTATTTATGGGCACACTATGAGGACACCTAAAAAAAGAGCAGAAATGTGTTATAACTGTCAAAAAAAACAAACAAAAAAAAGTTGTTAGTTAAATTGCCTGTATTGCCGTGTATGCTCTTTCCCATCTATGATCTAAGTTTTTTTGTTTATTTGGATCCCCATTAGCCAATACCTAGGCAGTGACTACTCTTCCTGAGGTCCCAAAAAGTAAAAAATACAAAACTACATTAAAGCTGCAAGAGCAATGAAAGGGTCCTCACACCTGTGCCACCACCACCTTGTGGCTTTAGGAACACAGAGCACGTTGGGCAATACACATCTAAGTACATAAAAATAGGAGAACTATATCAATCATTTGTATTTGCCACATTTCCTGTTACCAGCTGGTGGCACTGTGACTAACTCAAATTTTGCCGAAACATCAGACTTTGTCAGGATGCCACGGACACATCGTTCAACAGAACTCAAGATCTTTGAAATTTAACATCACATTAAGATTAGACTGACCAAATATGTTTCCCAGAGGTGGCACTATAACAATGTAGACCACCATCAGTGCTCAGGCCCTAATTAAATCAACAACAATACAATTAAACATACAAATCCCATTTCATTTGCCTTCCTTTTAAAACTCATTTTACTTCTTAAAAAATGTAATATCTGATAGTAAATCTTTTCATATTTGTATTCCTCTAGATATTATAGTCCATTGTTGTGCAGTGGTTTTCAAAACAAAATACATGACTGTCTGTGCACAGTTTAAAACAGGAGGAAGATCACTGGTAAAATAATGATGCTAATATTAGTCCTAAACAACTTTCTTAAGGAACACCACATTACTCTTTAAAATCTGCAGCATCTGCAACAAAATCCAGCAATTATTTATGATCCATTACATAAAATGCCAAGCTAAAATCTAACAATACAGCTCTCTACTAAGTTATTGTCATCACTTTGTGCTCATACTGCTCCCTAATATTGAACTGTAATTCATATTTAGATATTATAAAATCACCATTATAACATTTACATCACATTTTGTGAAATGCATCACTTCCTTTCTATTGAAGTATTGGTATTGACAATTGTGCCACATGAGTAATGAGTAATGTGAAAACTGAAAAAGACTTGGAGAAAACATTTTGTTTCCACCATATATTTCACATACCTATATCTACAACAAAATGTGTGTTTGTTTGTGTGAGCCTGTATAAAATATGATTGTTTAAGTATTGTTTAAGTATTGATTTTCCGCCATATTTTGTGGTCTCAGTAATACATTTCAGGTTGATGTAGGGTTGACAAAACTCGGTATGGGTCATCACCATGAAGCCATGAGGTAGCCTGAGTACTTTTGAAACACTGCCACCTAGTGGATAATAGTTTTTTTTTCAAATGCTTATAACTTTGGTTGTGGTCATAGGCGTAGATTACGCGGGGGCGCGGGGACATATGTCCCCACTTTATATAAAATGTAAATTCATCCCCTCACTTTTGCATTCGCAAACTGTGTTCAGTTGATGTTTTCACGAGGCAATGTGTATAAATCCAGATTTAAAATTTAAAATTTAAAAATTCAAAGAGGCGAGATCTATCTACATCGTGTGCCTTTCACGCGTTTCCATGGCAATCAGTCCTCACGTGTCACGGCCGCCGCCGCCATGCTCGCACCCGCGCTGTGATCATCATTTTCATAGAGGTCGCGATGAGTTCAAAACGGCAAAAAACGATTCACTCCTTTTTTACGAAAAAGTCAAGCACAGTAAGTTGGCATGTATTCGAATTGTGTTGCACAACGATGAATAACTGCCCTGTTCTCTTGTTGAATAATTACGTTAGCAGGTTTTGCTGGAAATTGAAAATATTTGCTCTCCGCACAAACGTGCACTTATTTTCAGTGTATTTTCTTTTGTAACGTCTTTTATTTTCACATATATGTTATCAAAGCTCTTAAAATTAGAATATAGATGTGATTTTTAATGTTGAATTCAGGTTTTCACGCATTAACAGCCACTAAATATCTGTCTGAATCAGGCAGCTTTGTGACATGTTTAACCCTTTTATTATATTATACAATTCATTAGCAATGCAGTATTCAATTGTATGCATTAACGTTCTAACATAGGTCTTAATTTATAGTTTTCTCTTTCTGTTATTGTTTAAAATGCAATTTTGAAAGTAATTTAACTTTCTTTCTGTGTTGTCAAGACACAGGCAGTTTAGGTTATCAGGTCAGAAACAGGATGACACACAAACAAAAGAAACGTCAGGTGAGAAGTGATAGAGTGGCTTTTAAAAATGTTTTATATACATTGTACAATTTTTCTATACATCTATGCTTAATGTTGAACCAATATTTGTAGTACCATATAGACCAATCATAAAATTGTCATTAGGAAAATATAGGAAAGATAATTTAGGATACAAATGATTGGCTATTGTCTAGCAGTGTACATCATTTCTTCTGTATGTCATAATTCCCTGTATGTCGTAGTTCAAACACTTCTTTATTGTCAATAGACAGAGCCAGAAGTTAATTCAAAGTTGAGAGAGGATGAGGCAGAAAGTTTTGAGGAGGCTTCAGAGGTGAGGAAAAACAAACGACTGGAATAAGATAATTAATGGAATAAGTTTAGTTTTTTCCATTAAACAATCATTATGTGTTTTATGTCTACACTGCCTTGCATAAGCAAAACAAAGTAACTACTCCGTTTGTGAAAAGTTATTACTAAAGTTATAACTAAAATCAAGTCTCTTAGGATTTGGCTTAGATTTGGGAACCAAAAATGGGTCTTTTGTTGTTGTGTACCTTTTATCGTATGCATTTGCAAACTGAATGGAATGTACAAAATATTTAGCAACAATGTGTTTAAATATTTCTGCTACTAATCAGACTAATTTGTAATTTTTATAGACAGAACAGAGAGCTTCAGACTTAGGGTTGACTGTTGTAGAAGGAGGCTTATTGCTTTAACATAAATAGTATATTAAGCCAATTAAGCAAAAAGATATAACATTAAAACTAAAACCAGTCAATTAGACAAAAGTCAGAAAAAACTGATATCGCTTGACATTCTGTCCCCTCACTTTTGAAATGATGACTACGCCCTGGTTGTGGTTGACTTGTTTTCATGGGAGTAACTTTTTATTTCTATCATGAATCCTTGCCAAGTCCAATGATACCAGACTTACCAGGTTTCAGCGCATGGTTTGCGCAGCGTGCTAATTTAACACAAAAAAAACCTTAGCGTATATCTACGAAACTGCTAGTCTGATAAAGACAAAACCAGCGTCAGAAGTTCTGAAACATAGGTCGATAGCCAAGTGTTAATACCCAAATGTCAAAATATTGACAGTAAAGAGTAGAAAAATCCAATCAAAGTCAGGTGTCAGTCAGTTTTTTATGTCTTTTTTCATATAAATGTATAAAACTCCAAAATGAAATGAGATATATTTTCACCAAAATCGACACACATATCGGGCTCACTCCGAGGACACACAGAAAATGGTGGGATTGTGCCTCTTGGTGGCACTATAATAGAACAAAACTGACTTCCCACTGACTTCAATACAGAATTATGATGAAAAATATGATCCGTTTGTTTTAATAACTCTTTGGCATATCATTACAAAACTGTGTGTGTGTGTGTGTTTGGAACCATGCCCTGAAGGTACTCAAAAAGTTTCGAAGCAGCGCCACCATGTGTTCAACAGTTAAACATTTTTTTTTTTTTAATCTAATAACTTATGATTATTTTAGCCTATTGTAATGAAACTGGTCATAATACACTCCTTGGGTTCTGCCAGGAACATAGATACCAATTTTGCCATATTTGGCCAAACTTCCTCTCCATCTTAATTGTTAAAAACCTACTTTTTCAAACTCTTCCAAGGCATTTGTCCGATATTCACCAAAATCAAATCGTATCATCTTTAGACTGTGCCGACAAATAGTTATGGATGACAACAAACTTTGCATTTGTCATTGTTCCCTTATTCTGACCACACCACATCAATTTTGTAACTGTGCCACCTATTGGTCGAAATTGATCCATTAAATTAAACCATTTAATCATTATTATCGACTGTATTTATGATTTTACAGATTTACATAAAATTATCATTGTTGCAGTTGGTCTTATACTCCTAGTCATGCTGGCATGTCTTATTTTCTTCGGTATTGCTGCTTGCAGCTATATTTTGTTATTGGGTTTCCAACTCATATTTGTTTTTAAAGACATGCTCACAAAGGATTTATTTAGTTATATACACCGATTAGGCATAACATTATGAAGTGAATCACACTGATGATCTCTTGATCACGGCTCCTGTTAGTGGGTGGGATATATTAGGCAGCAAGTGAAATATTTGTCCTCAAAGTTGATGTTTTAGAAGCAGGAAAAATAGGCAAGCGTAAGGATTTGAGCGAGTTTGACAAGGGCCAGATTGTGATGGCTAGACGACTGGGTCAGAGCATCTCCAAAACTGCAGCTCTTGTGGGGTGTTCCCGGTCTGCAGTGGTCAGGATCTATCAAAAGTGCTCCAAGGAAGGAACAGTGGAGAACCGGCCACAGGGTCATGGGCGGCCCAGGCTCATTGATGCACGTGTGGAGCGAAGGCTGGCCTGTGTGGTTCGATCAAACAGACGAGCTACTGGAGCTCAAACTGCTCAAGAAGTTAATGCTGGTTCTGATAGAAAGGGGTCAGAATACACAGAGCATCGCAGTTTGTTGCGAATGGGACCGCTGACCAGTCAGGGTGCCCATGTTGACCCCTTTCCATCGCTGAAAGCACCAACAGTGGCCTGAAAGCACCAACAGTGGAACACATGGCACCAGGATGCACAAACAAGTAGGATCCATGGAGGCCCCACCTCGCAATTTAAAGGACTTAAAGGATCTGCTGCTAACATCTTGGTGCAAGATACCACACCTTCAGGGGTCTAGTGGAGTCCATGCCTCGACGGGTCAGCAAAAGTAGGACCAGCACAATATTAGGAAGGTGTAATGTTATGCCTAATCAGTGTACATAAGTAGCCCACGTGGTTGATGGGGTTTATTTCTGCTATCTTAATTTGTATTCCTTTGAAAGGTCCTTTAAGGATGTCCTACTGATCTCCCACAGAGTGGCTAGCTTCACACGGTCCACTGTAGAGAATTTGGCAGGCCATGCGGTCCCTTGGCCCAGGGCTTACTGAGTATTGCCTCAATTCCAAGTGTTTTGAGATCACTGGAATATTTTGAAATAAGACTTACCATGTTATGCTGAACATTTGTCATAGGATAAATCACTAAAATATGAACATTCTGTCAGACAATTGAAACATTCTTCAAAATATCATAATTTGTGTTCCAGAGAAGTCCTGCAGGTTTGGGATGACAGAGATGTTATTTCTGGGTAAATCCCTATCCCTTTTAAGGACTATTTCATTCGGTTGTATTACTGTATAAAACACATAGGGGTGTTATTAACTCTATTGAGAAGGAAAAAAAATGCATTTATATTTATTTATAACCTTCATGAGTTATTAATTAATTTGGCATTTGGAATTTAGTCTAGAATGTTTTGACTTGGCATAGCCTACTTGTGAAAGGCTGAGGGAAATTATATATTTAAGCATCATTTGACCACTGATCATCTTTGACCACTGTTAAAGCTGTAATTATTGCTTAGAGAATTAACTATTAGGATAATAACAGATTTTTATAGTCATTTAAATGTCTGTGGACCGCTATTCCCAGCACTAGTCAGAGCCTGCTTGTTTGGAAAATTACCATAGCGGTCGACTTCATACATCACACAGCAAATATTTGTTCACTTCAAGCACAGCAAACACATTTCGCTACTGTTGTGCAAGCGAACCAGTACACTCCTTCTACTCCCTGCAGCATAATCTGATCCAGGGAAAAGCAATCTTGGAACTGCACAGAACAATCAGTTTAGAGAGAATACACTGTAGACTCAGTATTGGTGTCTATAAGGTTGATGTTTGGCACGTCATTGCCTTTATGTTAGAGCGGGTTCTTCAACAGGGGTCGGCGACCATAGGGGGTCCGCAGCAACATTGCAGGGGGCCTGCCAAATTTTGTTTCATCTCCACATTTTCTGAGGGAAAATGAAAGTACATATAAAACAAAAATACAATATTAAATATTAAATTCAACCAAAGGTAAAGTTCAAAAGTTAAGAATCATCCTCAAATTTCCTTCTAGATAAAATTTAAATGTAAGCTACTTCAACTGAAATAATATCAGTTTGGCTAATGATGGTGATTTTTCAGTGACTTTTTTTAGAGGTTACAAAAGTCAATGAGTTAAGTCAAAATGTCTTGGTGAAGCATTAAGAGTTCCTTTCACTGGAACTAAGGGGCCAAACCCAACCCCTGAAAAACAACTCCACCCCATAATCCCCCCTCCACCAAACTTTACACTTGGCACAATGCAGTCAGGCAAGTCCGTTCTGGCAACCGCCAAACCCAGACTCGTCCATGGGATGGTCAGACAGAGAAGCGTGATTGGTCACTCAGAGAACACGTCTCACTGCTCTAGAGTCCAGTGGCGGCGTGCTTTACCCCACTGCATCCCACGCTTTGCATTGCACTTGGTGATGTAAGGCTTGGATGAGCTGCTCGGCCATGGAAACCCATTCCATGAAGCTCTCTCCGCACTGTTCTTGAGCTCATCTGAAGGCCACAGGAGTTTGGAGGTCTGGAGCGATTGACTCTGCAGAAAGTTGGTGACTTCTGCACACTGTGACCCTCAGCATGCGCTGACCCCGCTCTGGGATTTTACGTGGCCTATCACTTCGTGTTGCTGTTGCTCCCAATTGCTTCCACTTTGTTATAATCCCACTAACAGTTGAGCGTGGAATATTTATATTTATATAGCGTGGAATACTCTTGGTTTAGGCCAAATTCTGAGCTCGGAGGCCTCCCCTCAGACAGCATGCCAAATACGCATATTTGTAAGTGTGAACTTGTAAAAACCTAGAATAAATAGACCAAAGTAACAGAATAGAAATGTAGTTATAATAATAATCATAATAACAGCTATTATTATCATTTTTATGTTATTATTGTTAATCATTATAATAATAATATGCAACATTTTGGCTAACGTCTCCAGATACAATGAAAGCTTTAGAACAATAACAGCGATAATGACTGATTAGTGGCTTAGCTTTTGATTAAAAAAGTATTATGTATCACATTTGTTTCAGAGTGAGTCTTCTGTTACATGGATGGCCTTCTTTATTATAGTCTTAAGTGAAGGTTCATTTTAATTACTTCTTGCCGCTGTTTAAAAGATCAGGCTGCACTTTTCCAGTGTCTTGTCTGGAAGTGCTTGCTTTGTATTTGGAGTTAAGCTACTAATTAGGGCTTCCACAGACTTTCTGTTCTAAGCCCTGCCAATTGAGATGCTTTGTTCACAGAGGTAGATTTGTCTCAATTTGTTCAAAGTGCCCTCATTACCGTGGAACAGGAGTCATTATATATTCTGCCTTATTACGATAACATCTCCCCCTAACAACCATAACATCACGGCTTTAAAAGGTCTGCTTTCTCTGGTGCTCCTAGTATTTAGCTAAGATTGGTGTGAGGGGGAACCTGAGGTGAGAACCACAATGTTCTTTATAAAGTAAGGTGGGCATTCACTGAGAATCCCCACTGAATCTTGTTAACTGTGATGCTGTTACGTGAAAAAGCAAGTCATTTCCAATTATTCTTCGGCTGCATTATATCAACGAAATAGTGCTTTTTTTAAAATATGTATGAATTAGTTTTTAAAGAAGTCATATATGAGGAATCAAATGTTCTTTGATATTTTTAGCATGGACAGATACAGTTATTCCCATCTTTATATTACATAGTCCCCAGTCATTTCATCTGACACATTATAATTGACACATCTTAGCACAGATTGTTTTATGATTCTGAAGAGTTAAACAAACTAACAGCAGTAACTATAGACACTTAGGACCAGATTTACTAAACAGGGCAGATCAGCGTATGAGTGTAATTCCATAAAGCGCCGATGGGAGTGGACGACACGCACATTAATGAACACAGATGCAGCCGGATCATTCCCATAATGACCAACACAATTGCGGTAAATAATGCCGCAAACACCAGTAAACTGACAAGTGCAAACCTCAGTAAATCACCTTGTGTGATTCATTTAAATACTCTCCTCCCATAAATACTGCGTCTGAAAGGGAAACTTCTTCAAATGCATATGCAATAAGATCATCCGCAGAAATAACCCTGCCTATGCCATTACAGCGCTGGCTTTTCACTGAGTGTCTTTAGTGAATCGTAACAGTAGTAGTTTTAACGCCAATGAGGCTTTGCACTGGAGCAAGCTATTAGTAAATCTAGCCCTTAAATACTAATAGTTGGAGAATCATAAATAACTTATGATTATTTAATAACTTTACCAGTGGACTTATAACGAAAAACCCCTTTAGTTCTTGAAAGTATTGCGGGATTTTATTTTATTAGTTTCAGTTTTTAGGACTGAATGCATAATCTATGGGCAACAGAAGCAAAAAAAATGTGGGTGGGTCCTCTCTAAGAACTTTTTTACTGGAGTAGATGCCATTTACATAACGTACAAATATACTGCATTGTTTAATAAGCGTCTGTTTGTGCCAGACAAAATTACAGAAATCACTAAACCATTTAGAGCAGCAATAGTGTAGAGGTAAGACGCATGGCATCAAGTTTTGACGCAAATCAAACGAAGGTTCAAATCCGCCTTTTGCCGAACTCGCACTACTCCCTTTTCCCATCACATACAGGCTTTTATTTTCAATAAGAATGAAGAAAATGTTGGAAAAGTGGAAATAAAGCGTCTAACGTGTTTATTAATAAGTGTTTATCGGTTAGGGGTAGGTGAACAGAGATGATAAAAGTTAAAAAGTGGGTGGTTCAATGGTTCCGACGCCCATGGCATAATCTGAAAATAAGTAGCCTCTAGTTATTTTATTTCTGTTTATTTCTCTCTCTCTCTCTCTCTCTCTCTCTCTCTCTCTCTCTCTCTCTCTCTCTCTCTCTCTCTCTCTCTCTCTCTCTCTCTCTCTCTCTCTCTCTCTGTCTCTCTCTCTCTGTCTCGTTAATTAATCATTTTATTTATACATGCACTTATTTGATTGTCATTTACATATTTTTCAAACACCGACAGACCATGTTTCCAGATGGCTTTGAGACAGGGATCATCAGCCACTTCATAACAAACACACAACAAAAACTGAAGAAATAAAGCTTGAAACGTAAAGGCTGTATTTCTGTCTTGAAGCTGAAATCACAGTAGCAGAACCATGAATCCATTTATCACAGCACTTCTCTTCTCCAGCAGCCGGGTGATTTCACACTCTTAAAATATATTAGACAATAAAAGGTCACTGGTTTGCTCCTTCGTCATGACCACTGCCCATTCATATTTCATAGTAATGATAAATATTTGGATGTTTCAAGTGCTCTAGAAAGGGGAGGGGGAAATATCGCCCAATGCAATTTCCCATCCACACAGCTGAAACCAAGGTCAGAGCGATGGGGTTCATCTGTTCAAGGTTTAGCCATCAGGGCTGTTGTTTACTTTTGCTGCTCTGTAAAGCTTTTCCCTTTAACTGGATTTATGATAGTGTAGAGAAAAGACAAAGAACAGTCATTTTCTTCTTCACATGACTTGCCTCTTTAATATCCAGTTCTTGGCGTGTATGTAATGTTCTCTGTATTCGATAAAGTGAATATAATATAATAACAAGCAGAATATATTCATGCATTTTCTTAGGGGTTGTTTGCTGTGTAATTAACCTGCCATTACTAACTGCGTTTTCTATGCATCATTGTTCATCAGGGAGGAGCTGATGATTTCTTCGTCCTTCGACAGTCTGGAGGTGCTGCTCGACTCTTTTGGGCCTGTGCGAGACTGTTCAAAAGACAACGGAGGCTGCAGCCGAAATTTCCGTTGCATCTCTGATCGCAAGCTGGACTCCACTGGCTGCGTGGTGAGTTGTCATGAAACTATAATTAGTCACATTTGTTGCATATATCCAAATGAAGACAATAATTCATTAATTCAATGAAATCATTTTCACATTGAAAAATGACCCATATTACAATATTACAATTGCTCCAATGGTAGGAATCTCTTATCCCGTGTTACAGTGGCGTGCGGTCCATATAAGCTGCGAATGCTCTGCACACCCAAGCCATTTCATGGACTCGCTAACTAACATTAACACAAGAAATTACTATAAACCAGGGGTTTTAAACCCTGGGACATTTAAAAAATGGATGATCACCAGGATGATCTAAGGGAAATTGAAAAAACAACAACATTTGTTTTCACAAAATCATAGTCTATATGCCTATATAAAAGGAATAAATACACAGAATATATCTGATTTGAATAATCCAAGAAAAATCTGTGCAAGTTTTTTGGTTCTTCAGTTTGGTTCATTTTTGTGAGGCGAAAGTTACCAGAAAAGGTACCTGACAAATATTTGTAAAGTTAACCAGGAAGACTTGTCAGCAAGGGTACTGTTTAAACACACACAACAAACAAACAAGTCCGATCCATGGAGGCCCCACCTCACAACTTACAGGTCTTAAAGGATCTGCTGCTAGCATCTTGGTGCCAGATACCACAGAGCACCTTCAGGGGTCTAGTGGAGTCCATGCCTCGACGGGTCAGCAAAAGGGGGATCAACACAATATTAGGAAGGTGGTCATAATGTTATGTTACAGTATATGTATGTATGTGTGCTAAACTTGCAGCCGCAGTTATTCGAGTCGTTCCCTTGTCTGTCTGTCACCCTCTGGAATCCCACATCTCTTTTCCTGTCACTTCCAGCCCTCTTCTTATCTCTCCTTTGATGCTTTCCCTGTTTACTTGTTTACAAACTGTCATAGACTCAAAACAGAGATAAAACGAACAATTTCTACGCCTGTGCCATCATAAACTTCACAATGTTTCTGCAAATTTGAAGAAAGAACGCCCTCTTGTACTCAATTTCTATGAAAAGCATTTACTTTTATGAGTTAGGCCTTCCTTGTCTGCCGAAGGAGTTTATTTCGCTTACCATGGAAAATCTTGTTTGTTTCTTCCATTTCTTCTTCTTTTGCATCACACTCACGCTCTCTTCCTCTCCCTTCACTTGTGGCTGTTAAGCAGCCGTGAAATGAGCCCGGGTCTCTGATTTCACTCACCATCTGGCTGAGGTACGCTTAAAGTGTTTGATTTCTCACTCTGGCATGCGCCATGATTAGTGTGTTTGGCTGGCCTTGCTGATGGGAGGATTGTTTCAGCCAGGGTGTATGAAAAGTGCTGTGTCTCATCCATCTTTCTGACACTCACTTCATTCATGATCTCCTGCTCATGTTTATAAACGTGTGAATCGGGATTTGTTCAGGTGTGTGTCCAACACAAGCCTTATTGGATATCTGTTCCTGTCCATGGTGTTGTTTAATTTGAGAGATATTTGCATTGATTGTATTTTCGTGAGGGGGAAATTAGCTTAGAATATGCCACCGCTACATCATATCTCTACTGTCATTTTGCTTTGTTTTATAGAAATAAAACTAATTCAATCCAGTTGGATAACTATTGTAAACTAGTGTGCTTCAATTGTAAACTATTGTAAACATCTGCTCTGCGCATCCAGCACCAACGCTCCATGTACACAGATGGTGTGTCCCGATTTGCTTACTATCCGTCCTAAATAGTATTCAAAAAGAGAATTAATATGTCCCAAATCATAGTATGTTGAAAAGAGTAATCCAAGGATACCCGGATGGTCTACTATATCCAGTCAGAATCAGATTAAAATCAGATCCGCACACACTCCAGTGTTAATTTAGTTGTGAATAATTTTCGTCATCATTTTTAAATCAACGACCTTTTTCACTGGCAAAACGAGACGATAACTGAATAAAAACTAGTGTTGGACGACAAAAACTATGACGAAAATCTACTGTCATTTTCGTCAATAAATAAAAACGAGACGAAAATGTCAGGAAGGGAGGTTAAGGAAGAGATCCGATCAGAACTGATGTCCTGTGTAACAGATGCGCACATTTGAGTTGTAACGTGCGGATCTAACGGCGGGAAAACACGGAGCTGTTGAGCTTCTCCAGGCTCACGCATCTCCAATACAGCGCTTCAGAGCGGCTCAATCAATGAATAGGACACATTTATATCAGGCAATTGTTTATGAATTAATGCTGATGAATAAGGACAATGTTTACTTTACAATGTGTATATAGTAATATGCTTTAGACGGTTGTAACATATTTTATCTCCCTCATCTGAACTTGAAAGAGCAGCTGCAACTGAAATAATGAGGCGTTTCAAAATAAGAGTCCCGGTGTATTCCGAGCTTGTTTATAATTAAGAGTCACGCATTATATATTCATTTTTGGTTACATAATAAACTATATTTAATTTCATTCCCATTTAATTCATAGTCAGGAGGAAAGACCAGTATTTGACACATATTCAATAAAGTATCAGGGTTATAATAGTTTCATAAAACCATAAAAAATCTCCATTACTTAAATAAATAAACAAACTTGAAGCTTTAGCTTAACCTGATATACTGATATATAGATGTTAAAAAAAAAAAAGTTAATTGAGCTCTCTTTCGTGTATTTTTGTCAAACACAATGATGTCACAATGTCAGTTCAGTAACAGTCGGTTATGTAAAGCTTAAATGCTCATTTAATGCATTACAATTTGACTAAACTCATTCGATTTTAGTCGACTAAAACTAAAAACAATTCAGGTGACTAAAATATGACTAAAACTAAATGGCATTTTCGTCAAAAGACTATGACTAAAACTAAATCAAAATTTGGTGTCAAAATTAACACTGACACACTCTAACGGCTGATATTACCCACAACCCATTGCACGTTGGATGAGGATTCGATTAGAACTACAAACTCGGATAAAAATGTAAAAAAACTACAAATATGATGGATGTGCGAGTCCAACGGTTAAGGAGAGATGTTTAGATAAAGGGGCTTGAGTGATCAATTATCAGTATCTAACCTGATAAATATATATTTATTCAATGTTAACCACATTATATTTCACCTGCAGCAGCATTGTGAGCTTTTGTAATAATACGTTTGACCATTAACTTTTAAATGAATCATCATTATATTTAAACTGCAAACAGGAGAGTCTCGGCATTAAAGAAGATGATTGACAGGCCAGTTAAAACGGTGAGGGAATGCACCCAGGGATGCGCTGTCCGTTAAAAATGATGAAATACATACCAAAGCTTGCATACTCTTCTGCCACACACTCAAAAGTATGTACTTTTTTCTTCACAAAAACAGTATATACTTTTAGGTCGTAGTATAAGTAGGCAGATTTAGATGTATGTGTGATTATGAATTTGAAAGCGAAAATAAAATCTGAGCTACCCAAATATAAAAAGCTATCTTAGGCTGGGCTGTGTAGTTGTAACCACCTCTTAGTTTTAGTCTCTGTTTGCACTTTGAATATTGAGGGAATATTTTGATTATGTTTGTATTATTGTTTGTGCTTAATAAGAAAAAAATTATACATTTTTGTTCTTTATACTGTTTTTATTTTAATCTTCATTTTGTGGAAAGGAGTTTAATTAGGAGGTCACAGCCTCGATCAGAAGTTCTGGAAGCTCATATTTCATGTACAGTAAAGGCGGGTGTACACTGTGCGAGTTCGGATACTCGGGAGGTTGTGAGATATTGCACACGCTACAAGTCAGTTAACTTGATAATTGCGTCAAAGCAGCACGACTGTACTGCACGGCGAGCCGGCGGCAATCACGTGAGCTTTCGTGCTAAACACAGAGACTGGAGCTTTCAGTGTTGCAGCTCTTCGGATAGGAAAAATGCAAGAAAAAAATTATTTGTGTGCAAATGATTTGATGAAAAGCAGTGAACAGCAGCCATTCCTTTCAACAACAGAAACAACCAGAGAGAGTGTGTGTGTGTGTGTGTGTGTGTGTGTGTGTGTGTGTGTGTGTGTGTGTGTGTGTGTATATGTGGACTGGTAATCCCTATGTTATGGGGACATAATGTCCCCACAAAGATGGCAATATCCGAAATCCTTGTCCTTGTGGGCCCCATGAGGAACACATCTTATAAATCACACTAAGTGATGTTTTTGAAAATGTGTGTGTGTGTGTGTGTGTGTAGTGTGTGTGTGTGTGTGTGTGTGTGTGTGTGTGTGTGTGTGTGTGTGTGTGTGTGTGTGTGTGTGTGTGTGTGTGTGTGTGTGTGTGTGTGTGTGTGTGTGTGTGTGTGAGTGTGTGTGTGTGTGTGTGTGTGTGTGTGTGTGTGTGTGTGTGTGTGTGTGTGTGTGTGTGTGTGTGTGTGTGTGTGTGTGTGTGTGTGTGTGTGTGTGTGTGTGTGTGTGTGTGTGTGTGTGTGTGTGTGTGTGTGTGTGTGTGTGTGTGTGTGTGTGTGTGTGTGTGTGTGTGTGTGTGTGTGTGTGTGTGTGTGTGTGTGTGTGATGGGTAGGTTTAGGGGCAGGGGCAGTGTAGGGGATAGAATATACAATTTATACAGTATAAAAACCATTACGTCTATGGAATGTCCCCATAAAACATGGAAACACAACATGTGTGTGTGTGTGTGTGTGTGTGTGTGTGTGTGTGTGTGTGTGTGTGTGTGTGTGTGTGTGACGGTGTATGCGAGCGCTGTTTGGTTGCATCCACTGAGTTACAGCCAAATAATACTGGATTTAGCATATGCGACGTGGTTGTGTATGATTTAGCAATCTCGTCTCGTAATTCCCCTTACACACTGCGAGCTGCGATCATACGACTGCGAGTATGTACGACAGCAAAAATCAGTGTACGCCTGGCTGAAGATCTGAAGAGACTCTTGAAATCAGGAGAGACGTCTTTCAATGCATGTGATAATTCATACTCAGAAAGTAGAACTGGAATGACATTCATTTGAAGATGATTAGTTAAAAAAACTATATTTCCAGTCATACATTTTGACATTGAGGATTTCTTAAAAATGCTGTGCAACAATCACCTCTCGTGAACCCAGTCCCGTGTCTCATCACACTCCCAGTGTCACACTCTTCCTGTTTTGTTTTGCATTTATCACGACTTAAAAATGTTTTGTTTCATGTAGAAGTTCTTTAAATTAGTTTAACTAGTGTACTCTAGTTTTTGTTTGGTGTTCAAATCCTGATTAAATATATGCATAATAAATGCATAGGTCACCTTGCTTCTTTTTATTCTTTGGGGAAAAATCCTAGGAGCAAAATGAGGATGGGCGGATTAAATTATGATTTGTGAACCTGGAGCACAAAGCCAGTCCTAAGGGTCAGTTTTGTGAAATTTAGATGTATAGATGATCTAAAGCTGAGTAAATCATCTCTCCATTGATGTATGGTTTGTTAGGATTGGACAATATTTGAAAATCTGGAATCTGAGGGTGCAAAAAAATCGAAATATTGAGAAAATCTCCTTTAAAGTTGTCCAAATGAAGTCCTTAGCAATGCATATCACTACTAATAATACATTTCTGATATGGACATTTACAAAATATCTTCATGGAGCATGATCTTAATATCCTAATGATTTTTGGCATCAAAGAAAAATTGATAATTTTGACCCATACAATGTATTGTTGGCTATTGCCCCAGATATACCCGTGAGACGCAGCACTGGTTTTGTTCTCCAGGGTCACAGATACTGAAACGTGATTGATTAATCTCTTCTGTCTCGCATCTATTTGTATGTATGTATGATATTTCCTTCAGGTAAAGCTGGATGGACAGCCCCAATCCTAATCCTAATGAAACAGATGTTATGGCCTCCTCAGTATTTTGCAGAAATATCAACTATAAATTCATCCGGCTCCTCTTAATCAGAACACACCCTTCTGTTGTGCCCATAGCTGGATGTTTTGTAATTAACAGATGACTGAAGCTATAAAAATGATGCTTCAATCTGTCCAATCATAAGAGCTGGCTACGGGCCCCCAGAGAGCCTCATTCCCCCCCTAATCAATTAACACCTTGTCTGAGGACAGCAGTGCCGCTGCTGCTTCTGTGTTTTAATACCGCGGTCTGCGTGAGCGGACTCGCTCTGATCTGCTCTGTCTAGCTGATGTATAGCACTCCTGGGGAGAGGAACACTGCGCTAGTTTGGAAATACTCTGATAATCGCTAAATGATGATGTGATTAATTAGTTCCTTTCCCTCCAGCACACTAGGTGTTGAGTGCTTTTGTGGGACACATCGGGGTGCCCGACGTCTGTCCAGCCATCAACATGAAAAACAAATTGGATCCTCTCTAGATCTGAGCGAGCCAGCCGAGCGTGTTCAACAGAGACTTTTTGATATTGCTGACAGAGACTGGTACAGTAGCTGTCTGTATATGAGTGAATTATGTGAATCAGGGTGTTTTTAGGCACCTAGGCACTACACTTTATCAGAGGTGTGTGTAAAGGGTGTCACGGCCGCCCTGAAATTAGGGCTGGGCGATATTGCCTAAAAAAACGATCCCCGATTTTTTCACAAAAAAATTTGATTTACGATTTAAACCGATTTTTTTCTCCTACTTAAAAACAAGTTTGAACTTTATTTTGTTTAGGTAAAATATTTGTGGCTTGGCAGCTCCTAGGGTCCAAAACTTTCAGCATGTGAAGAAACCCCATCTATTCCACAGTATAAATGGCTTTTGCAATTTACATATCAAAGGTTTATGAATTGATATGCAGATAAAATGTGCTTTTATTAACAACAGTAATGTGCAAAAAACTATAGGGAAAATGTTTATATTCTGCTCTTATTAAATATAGGTTACCATTGTTCTTTTATAGTCTCACACTGAACTGACCGACAGCTCCAGTGATTATTAAAGCAGCTCTGCTCTTGTTTTCTGGGTAATTTAGTCACAATTTGAAGAAAAGTTTTGGTTTTCATGAGACTGTGACTTCCTACTTTTGTCCATATATTAGGGATTGGGAATGGCTAATAAGTCAATAAATGCTTCTATGATGCCATCTTCCGTTTATAGTGGGCATTCCATGTGTTTTTAAAATAAAAGTGCTTGTTTGCCACAAAGTGGTCTACACATAAAAAATGTAACACCTACATGCAATTGTTTTACTATTTCTTTCACAATACCCCTTTAAACTTTTAGTTTTACAAATCATCACATTAAAAATAACATTGCAATTGTATAATATTAGAGCTTTGAAGTGCTGGAGAAAGTGTGAAGCACTTGAAATCCCTTAAACATGCTTGAATTTCAATCTCAAAAGGTTGTACGCTTCCACTCGATCTCAGAGTAGCGATGTTATTAATTCTGTGGTGAATTCAAACGCTTTCTCACTGGATCTCACCGCTGTGTATCGGTCACGAGATCGGCCTGTATGAGCTCGTGCTGCGTTGTCCCCGTAACTCAAGCGCGGTTCCGTTCAGACTTCATACACACTTTGCAGCGGGGTATTGATTGTTCTGCAACTGACGCCGAAAAACCGAACCAATTTCGAAGGACACTGCGTGTTGTAAGATGACTCTGTTCATGTTGTTTGTGTATCTCTGGCAAACGCGCACTGGGGAGAGCTGGGAGCTCAGAGGGGAGCGTCGGCAGATGTTAAAGAGAAAAACGATTTTCATTCAAACTAATCGACGTAAACTACAAATCCGAGTTAATCTATACAATCGATTTATCGCCCAGCCCTACCTGAAATATGATTGAAACCCCCAGTTGTTCCCCCCAATACTATTGGGCTAGAGTACTGTCTGTCTGGCGATTCCTGTTCTGCCAATTACTGTCTGACTGACTGTGTAAAGTTTGCATTTGGAGCGCTCAACAACACCATTCGATCAAACAGCTCGGTCGATGCTTTGGCAAGGTAACGCTTTATATACTTTTATATATGTATTTGAGGAAAAATTCTACTAATATTTGACATTTATTAAAATGATCATAGCTGATGTTGCAGTACATATGCATTTTCATAAAAATAAAAAAAAATAGGAACTAAACATTATGACCTGAGTATGCTTAAGTATGGTAGAGTTCTCTGCTCTTTACTGATGCATTCCATCTCTCCATCGACAGCCCACTCACAATCTCCCCAAATGCTGCTCTGTCTCCTATCATGTTCTGGCTGTTAAGCACTTCTCAGTTCCTAGTCAATACTTGGCAAAGGTCTCCTGAGTGCAATCTCTGTAGGAGTGATCCAGATGCTCAGCAGGGAGGAAACACCTCTGTATTTTTCCCCTCTCCTCCCAGGATCAAAAGGTGGTTTTAAAGGACTGTATCCATCTCTGTGACTATCTGCTGTAGAGGGATAGTCTGGGCCAGCAGGGATACTCGGCCATGCTAATGGAGCGAGCTATAATCCCTAAAGCAAGACGTGTAATATGACTGCAACTTTTGGGTTGACCATTGCCATACTGAATAAGAAGAAAAATATGATATTTGCAGAAAGGCTTTTTTTCTTGAATTAGTTTGTTAACTCTGTTATTAGTGTTATTAGTAAAAAATAATAATAATTGCTGCTATAATTTTGGCTCTCTTTTTGTTAAATTTAATTTAAGCTTTATTTGGTAATTACACTGATGTGATGATTGCTGTGTTGTTGCAGTCAGTAGGCAGTGCTTAAAACTGTTAAAGAAATGACAATCTGTTGTTTAATTATCAGGGTGCAAAAAACACTTGGTTTTGCACATTCTTACAATTTGGACGTTTTGGAAAGTTTTTCAGTAATTCTGATACCTTGTGGTTTTCTGCGTGGGTTTATGTGGCAAGACACAAAGCACCTGTCAGTCTTCCACTTTTTGTGTGTGTGTGTGTGTGTGTGTGTGTGTGTGTGTGTGTGTCCTCTTATGTTTCTAGGAGCTGTTAATGACCGTTTTAAATGTACAGAAGCAGTGCATTTCTGATTATTCAAATGTCTATGTTATTATGTTTTTTTCTGTAGCTATGACAGGGGTTGGGGGGGATTCTTCTCTATGGATAATTGTTCTTTCTCCTTTGTTAGGTTTATTTATTTATTTATTTTGGGCAGTTTTTAGATTTGCATAGCTTATCCGACAGTCTGAAAGGGATTTGTTTCTATATGACAAAATCACATGGGCAATTCTCTTAAGCTTTGGAAAGCTGTGGGACTAGATCCCCATTTGGAAATGAGATTAAAAGGCTCAGTAGTTCAGGGCTTTTTCAGTTTATCTTGAATTTAAAACCTTCATGGCTTCTCTGGCATCATTAACTGTCTCACCATGTCGTCTGCGCTACAAAGTGCTTTTCAATCAAGGATGCTTTGAGCTCAGAGAGAAGACTGCAATAATATTGAACTATGACTCAGGAATTGCATTATTCACTGTTAGATGGACGCAAGGGCATTCCAGAACAAGTTTGCAGTTTTTTATGTTGAATTGTACAAGCTGTTCTAGCCATTTTCATGCACGCTTTCCCTGGTTCCTCATTTTCTTCAAATCTGAGCAGTGCATTTTAAATAATTATTATAAATTGCCCATTTCCTCACACTAATGCTTTGACTCATCCATTCTTTTTAAATCTGGTCACAAAGAAAAGATTGGAATAGAAGGCAGAATCAATCACCGTAAATATGTATTTGACCTCAGTTTGCACTAGGCATTTCAGATTTTAGCCCACTAAAAATACTATTGAAGAAATGTACCATTTACAAAAATCTTGTGCCATGATTTTTCTAAACAGTGTAGAGTCACTAAAGGACATTTATTTTGCATATGCTAATATGTCAAAAAAAAAGAAAATATTTTTATGTACATGATACATTATATTGGCAAATGTTTTGGGACACCTGCCTTTATATGCACATGAACTTAATTCTTAATCCGTAGGGTTTAATATGGAGTCGGCCCACCCTTTGCTGCTCTAGCAGCTTCAGCTCTTCTGGGAAGGCTTTCCACAAGGTTTAGGAATTTTTTACCATTCTTCTGGAAGCTCATTCGTGAGGTCAGACACTGATGTTGGACGAGAAGGCCTGGCTCGCAGTCTCCGCTCTAATTCATCCCAAAGGTGTTCTATCGGGATGAGGTTTGGGATGAAGTTCCTCCACACCAAACTCGCTCATCCATGTCTTTATGGAGCGACGCTTTGTACACTGGAGCGCAGTCATGTTGGGACAGGAAGGGCCCGTCCCCAAACTGTTCCCACAAAGTTGGGAGCATGAAATTGTCCAAAATGTCTTGGTGAAGCATTAAGAGTTCCTTTCACTGGAACTAAGGGGCCAAGCCCAATCCCTGAACATTTTTTTTTTTACGTGTCATCACTTCGTGGCTGAGTTGCTGTTGTTCCCGATTACTTCAACTTTGTTAGAATCCCACTAACAGTTGAGCGTGGAATATTTAGTAATGAGGACATTTCAGGAATGGTCTTATTGCACAGGTGGCAACCTATCCCGGTCCCACGCTTGAGTTCCCTGAGCTCCTGAGAGCGAGCCATTCTCTCACAAATGTGTGTAGAAGCGTCTGCATGCCCAGTGCTTGATTTATACACCTGTGGCCATGAAGGGATTGAACACCTGAACTCTGGGATCTGGACGGGCGTCCCAATACTTTTGGCAATATAGTGTAGGTGGTTTTGAAAAATGTATATGCATTTACACTAAATCTCTAGCTTATAAAATGAATAGTTATGATTCATTGGTAAAATCAATGTATTTTAAAATTTTTGTATGAACTAACTCAATAATTTATATTCAGTAGTGCACTTTTAAAGCACTGTCATAATGTCAAATGAGGATGAGCAGTTAAATAAGGTGAAAAATTTGCTTTCTGTCGAACAACCCTCCCCTTTCCTTGATAATGTCCTATTTCAGCTGATCACACTGGGAATTTGTGATTTAAGGAATCTGCCACAGATGAGTTAAGAGACTCAGTGCCCTGCGCTCTCTACATTGCTGGTAATAAATCAGGTGTCTTGTCAGCTGTAGCTTACTGACAAAATCAATACGGATGCATCCAGGGACAAGATGTGCTACTAAGATGCATTACCAACATCTGGGCTTTGATCCCTAATACGAATGAGGTCAAGTGAAAAGGTGGCGGTCAGAAAATGTGTTTTACGCCCAACCTGCCACCGCAGAAACTGAGGAAGCGAGGTGGTGAAGTTTATATAATGGAGAGATGGACAGAGTTGTTTTTTTTTAATCAATTTGTATAAATAACCAAAAAATATTAGCAATGTAATTATATAGGACAAAGAGTCTTTAGTTTAATTTTAGTTAAAGAGCTTTACAATTTTACTCTCTCTTAATGCTTTTTTATTATAACAGCTGCGTAGTCGTGAATCAACACCCACTGTGATGGAAAATGATGCCCTTTCAACCTCTCACTTTAATGATTTTTGAATAGTGAGTGACTAATTGTAGAGAAGCTTGTTCTTTTGTAGAAATGTCACAGAAAACAAAATAATGAAGTATTTCACTTTCTTTCTCATTGGAAATATGGCTTCCTACATAGGCAGTGGTTCATTTGCAGGAAAGCTTTTCTCAACGTTTTCAGGTTATTTCATATAATCATCTTAAATCTACTGTATGGGCACCCGCAGCAAGAGGGAGGGGATGAAGATTATAACTTAAGGTGTGAAAGCGCATTTTATCCCAGGCAGGTAAAAATCAACCTAACAAATCCCTTATGAAGCCAAAAACTGACAGAAAACATTATGTGAACTTGGCATCACTAGCTTGGGGAAACGAGATAAAAAAAAGGCATAAGGAAGTGTAACTTTAAAATGAGCAATTAAAAAAAGGTAAAAAAACAACAACAACAAAAACATCAATAAATAGACCAGCCTGCAATGTGTCTTTCAGGCTGCAAAAAGAGTCCATTGCCACTCTTTTGTTTCACTATATACCTCTTCTTTTGGTAATGCTAACTTGGATTTCCTCCGTCTATATTAACTGAAACACTTTTATAGTGAACTGCAGTGTTGGGGAAAGTTAATTTAAAAAGTAATGCATTACAATATTGAGTTACTCCTTTAAAAAGTAACTTATTGTGTTACATATTTTTCTCATATTTTTTTATAACAAAAAAAATATCCAGCGTATAGTGTTAATTCTGGCAGGGCACGTTAGTCAAGCTTGCATCAGCTGACTGTCAGCTGATCTCGTCTGCCTATAGGAATACGATGCCTATCACAGCATGCATATTTAAACTCCTTCAGTATTATCAGCTGCTATCACGTTTCTCCGGAGCTAATTACCCTCCTCCATCCCCAGCTCCTCCTGTCGTCCAGTCAGGATTTGGCATCTGATTCCCCCTGAATCAGACTAAATTCCCGAATTAGTTTGTGCATTTTAATATTGACATTAATGCTATCTGCAATACATTGTTGCATCTGTTCTGTTTACCCTAGGGGGGTTAGCATAGTATTCTGGTTTAGCATTCTTTTTGAGGAATACTGAATCTTTGTTGTGCTAGTGAGATGAGTAAATGCCTGCTCACATTAGTCTAGAATGTTTACACACACACCTCTGCAATTATGAGTTCTCTCAACATCGGGTAAAGAGAGCGTCAGTCAATAAATGGGAGAACAAATTAACTTGTGTTACTTATTTGAAAAAGTAACTCAGATATTGTGTTGTACATTTTAAAAGTAATGTGTTACTCTACTAGTTACTTGGAAAAGTAATTTGTAACTCAGGTTATTTGTAATGCATTGGTGAACTGACCTGTACTTAAACACAGATACATATTTGTACAACACATTGTAACACAGGCATAAGAAATAATCATGTTTATGGCTGTGGTATAGCCATGCATGTTGAAATTGCCTCATAACAAAGATAAAAGGGATATTATGACACGTCAGATAATGTTTGAATAATTTTTTCTCTCTCAGTGTCCTCCTGGTTTGAGCCCGATGAAGGATGGCACCGGTTGCTATGACCACCACATTGGCATTGACTGTTCTGACGGCTTTAATGGGGGCTGCGAACAGCTGTGCCTTCAGCAGCTGGCACCTCTGGAGGAGGACCCTACTCTCTACAACATCCAGATGTTCTGCGGTGAGATTACACGCTTTACCCCATATTCTGGACATGCTAATAGTACATTATCAACAAATATATCTTTTGTGGTCACAGTTATGCGTCTTTAAAACAGCAGGAAGTGTTTTCTCTATTTTTGAAGACTTAATTTTCTTTTGAATAATGTCCCTTAGCACGGTTAGTTCAGCTGATTATTCATGCAGTTCACAGCACCTTAACTCATTTTACATGTTCTTTCTTAATCCACGTTGGCTGTTTGTGTCTGGCTGTGAATTGCCACACTTTTTACCTGTTCCCACGTTTCGGTCTCTATGTATATTTAAATTGAGTGTGAACATGGCTTCAAATTAAAAACTGAAAACCTGAACTTGCTGAAACATGCTAATACCTTCACACATTCACCTGCAAAAAATGTGGTTGGTGATGTGCGCAAGACGAATTTGCAGCCACTATATTCCTTTTTCTGTATCTTGCTAAAAAATCTTTTGTCACATACTGAGAAAAATGGAAAAGAAGTTGCAGTTTGTATTAGGTGTGACCGCAGGGCTCAAAATAAACAGCGTCTCAAGTCAGGGGTCGGTAAGAATTTTAAAAGGTTTTTCAAAGAAGTCTCTAAGGCTCACAAACACTTCATTTATTTAAGGCAAGGCAAGGCAAGTTTATTTATATAGCACATTTCATACACAATGGCAATTCAAAGTGCTTTACATGAAAATGAAATTAAAATAGTGATAAGAATTAAGAATACCACGTGTAAGACTTAAAAATAAAACAGGATAATTAAAAACAGTTGTAAAGAGAATTTTTAAAATAAGAAGACAATAGAAATATATAGTTGTAAAGATATTTAAAAGAATAAAATTATTACAGTGTATATATAGATAAAAATAAAATAAAAATAAAAATTAAGATGATGCATAGATTAGAATAGGTGCAATCAGTCGGACGACAGTGGCACAGTGCTCATTCAGTAAAGGCACAGCTGAACAGATGTGTTTTGAGTCTAGATTTGAATGTGGCTACTGTTGGAGCACATCTGATCTCTTCTGGAAGCTGGTTCCAGCTGCGGCTGGCACAATAGCTAAACGCAGACTCTCCTTGCTTTGAGTGAACTTTTGGTATTTCTAACTGACTTGATCCTGATGATCTGAGTGATCTGTTGGGTTTGTATTTAATCAGCATATCTGCAATGTATTGAGGTCCTAGGTCATTGAGTGATTTATAAACAAGTAATAATACTTTAAAATTGATCCTAAATGTAACTGGAAGCCAGTGTAACGACCTGAGGACTGGCGTGATATGGTCATATTTTCTTGTTCTGCTCAGAATCCTGGCCGCAGCGTTCTGTATGAGCTGCAGCTGTCTAATGGTCTTTTTGGGAAGGCCGGTTAGAAGACCATTACAATAGTCCACCCTGCTGGTGATGAAAGCGTGAACGAGTTTCTCTAAGTCTTGCCTGGAAACAAAGCATCTAATTCTTGCAATATTTTTCAGATGATAGTAAGCTGATTTAGTTATTGCTTTGACATGACTATTGAAACTCAGGTCTGACTCCAAAATCACACCAAGATTCCTGACTTGATTTTTGTTATTAGACCTTTTGTCTCAAGATATGCGTTCACCTTGAGAATTTCATCTTCGTTTCCAAATGTAATGATTTCAGTTTTGTTTTTGTTTAACTGGAGATAGTTTTGGCTCATCCAACTGTTAATTTCATCAATGCATTTGCACAGGAGTCAATGGGGCTATAGTCATTAGGTGATAGTGCTAAGTAGATCTGGGTGTCGTCAGCATAGCTGTGGTAAGCCATTTGGTTCTCTCTCATTATTTGGCTCAGTGGCAGCATGTATAGGTTGAATAGGAGTGGTGCTAGAATTGACCCTTGTGGGACTCCGCAAGTCATGGATGTCCAGTCAGACTTATGGTCACCTATACTCACATAATAACCTCTTCCTTCTAAGTACGACCTGAACCATTTAAGGACCATCCCAGAAAGTCCGACCCAGTTTTCCAGCCTGTCAAGAAGTATGTTATGGTCAACAGTGTCAAATGCGGCACTGAGGTCGAGTAGCACCAGAATTGATGTTTTGCCTGTATCTGTATTGAGGCGAATATCATTTATGATCTTTATGAGCGCTGTTTCTGTGCTGTGATGTGGTCGGAAACCAGATTGAAAATTGTCAAAGTATCCGTTTGAGCTTAAGAATTTGTTCAGCTGACTGAAGACAACTTTTTCAATGATCTTGCCTATGAAGGAGATTTGAGATTGGTAGTTGTTCAATATGGAGTTATCCAGATTTCTCTGTTTCAGAAGAGGCTTAACTACTGCGGTTTTAAGGGAGTTTGGAAAATTCCCATTGAGAAGTGATGAGTTTACCACTTCTAGCAGATCTGCTTCTAAACAGTTAAACACACTTTTGAAAAAAGAAGTGGGGAGTGTGTCAAGGAGGCAGGTTGATGTTTTAAGGTGCTGCACCGTTTCTTCTAAAATTTTATAATCAATTGCTTCAAAATCAGACATAGTAACTTTCCGAGGTTGTGGTCTGATCTGACTGACCCCAAAGCAACTCACGGATGTGCTGATCGCCTTCCTGATATTATTTATTTTCTCTGAGAAGAAGGAAGCAAACTCACTGCATTTTCTGTCAGAGAGCATTTCACTGGGAATGTGACTCGGGGGGTTTGTCAGTCTCTCTACAGTAGCAAAAAGAGTGCGCGTGTTGTTTATGTTTCTGTTTATAATATTTGAGAAGAAGGTCTGTCTAGCCTTGCCTAGTTCCACATTGAAATCATGAAGGCTGTCTTTATAGATGTTATAATGGATTATAAGTTTTGTCTTCCGCCACATGCGTTCAGATTTCCTGCATTGTCTTTTCATTATTTGCACTGCCGTTGAGTTTCTCCAAGGTGCTTTCTGTCTTCCACTCTTTTCTTGACTTTCTCAGGAGCAATATTATCAATTACACTCTTAACTTTTGAGTTAAAGGAGTCAAGGAGAGAATCAACAGAGTCTGCAGATATGCTTGGTGTTAGAGATATAGCCTTCATAAATAGCTCACTAGTGTTCTCATTTAAGCTTCTCTTTTGACAGCGACAGATCTAGCTTCAATGGCAGGAGAGATTGAAATATCAAAGAAAATACAGAAATGATCAGACAATGCTACATCTTTAACAACAATTGATGAAATGTTTAGACCCTTGCTGATAAGTAAGTCTAGAGTGTGTCCATGTGTGGGACCATGTACATGCTGTGTCAAATCAAAAGTGTTAAGAACAGTCATGAGCTCTTTTGTTGTACTGGATTCAGCATTGTCTATGTGAACGTTAAAATCCCCAGCAATGGCAAAACAATCAAACTCTGAGGAGATTATTGATAACAGCTCTGTAAAGTCCTCAGTAAAGGATGGAGAGTATTTTGGAGGCCTGTAAACAATGATAAGCAGGATGCGTGGAGCACCTTTTAACACAATACCCAGATATTCAAAAGACAGATAGTCACCAAATGACACTTGCTTACATTGATAGACATCTTTAAAAGAGCAGCAACACCCCCACCCCTTCTTAACGCTCTGCACACACTCATAAAAGTAAAGTTAGGAGGAGCTGTTTCATTGAGGACTGTTGCACTGCAGTTTTCTTCAAGCCAAGTTTCATTTAGAAGCAAAAATCTAGGTTGTTTGTGGTTATTAAGTCATTGACTAGAAATGATTTGTTCTTAAGTGAACGGATATTTAAAAGTGCTAACTTAATAGTATTAATTTTTCCCCAACAGTAATCTTAGTTTGACATGTAATAGGCAGCAGATTAGATGGGTTTGCTATACGGTCTGAGAAGGTCTTACACTTTCTATCACGTAACAGAACTGAAATAGAGAAAGAGACAGGCACACTGGGTTCCCGCTCGTTCTGTAAACATTTGATAAAGTTACTGTTATCATGGCGGGGACCCAACACACATCACTGAGAGCTGGTATCAGTTGTTTTGGGTTCACCTACAACAGATGGAGGAGGGTGTTGGCCCTGTCGTTGTGACCGAAGAAATCTCACAGGAGGAGGCTGAGGCGAGCTGGGCCCACAGGCTTTGATGGTTGTGGGGCTCGACGCTCTTTGGTTGATATCTGGGGCTCGCAGAAATCGAGTGTGATAGTCTGGTTCCAGCATAGACCATTTGCTCCATTCTCTCTGAGAAGCTCAGAAGCGGGGATGCTGGTGAGAGGGATAACATGTCTGGTGAGGGTGGCTGTTGTTCTGGTGTTATCGGAGGCTGAATTATGTTATCATCCATTTCATGGAGTGACTTAGACATTTCATGCAGTTTCCTGTTCAGACTAGTCATAAAGCGTAACAGTTCACTAGTCTGACCCCCTTAGAGCCCACCCTTTCGTGCACCTCCACAGTATGGGCAGAGATGTTACTGTTCAGTCCCTCAATCTGTGTTAGTTCTAATATGTCACAGTCTGTCTGTGGTGAGCACTGTGGGCGGGACTCAGCTGGGAGTGTGTCCGTGAGCAGTGGATGTTGTGGCTGCGTGGTGTTATCAGTGTCCTTGTGGAGTGTGTCAGCTGCATGTCCATTCAGATGCTGAAATGAAGTCCTGTAGTCGTCCATAGTCTGTTCAGGTGTGTGTGTGCCATTCAGGTCGAGTGAGTTAGCACACACAGCTGAGGGATGGTGTAGGGAAAAGTGAATGTTGTCCTTTAGCACTCTTGCACCAAGTTTGTTTGGGTGAAGGCCATTTGATGTAAATAATTGTCTCTGGCTCCAGAATAGATTAAAGTTGTCGATGAAGTTCACTCCTTTATGTTGCAGGTTTTTGCAGCCATGTATTAAGCCCAAGTAACCGTGAAAACCTATTTGTTCCTCTTGCTGGAAGTGGTCCACTGATGAACGGTTGAACTTTTAGTTTTCTAAGTGTTTCAAAAAGTACATTGAAATCCCTCTTAATGAGTTCTGACTGCTCTCTCTGAATATCGATTTTCCCCACATGAATGACAAGTCGATTTGCAGTCTTATGTTTCATCAGAATGTTCTGAATTTCCCTGTTTACGTCAGAAACTGTAGCTTGTGGAAGGCAGCATGTAGTTGTATCCCTGCTGCTAATGTTTCTGACTGTGGAGTCCCCCACTATCAGAGTCCTGGGCTCGGCTGCACTCTGAGCTGAGTGCCGCTGTCTGCTCGACCTTGAGCGCCTGTTAGCATTAGTGTTAGCTGCGGGCTGATACGATCTGTGTTCGTTTACATTCATCATATTTGGGGATTCATCACCCACATTCATTAATACTTCAAATCTGTTTTTAAGTTGTATAGTTGGTGGTAGGAAATCAGCATTTGCAATCCTTGTGTCTGGGGTAGAGCATGCTAATGTTGCAGTATGTGACGCTCGTGACAATCTGATGTCTCGGGTCCCTTTGGGTCTTGCTCCCTGTTTGTGCCATCGATTAGTGTGTTGATCAGTTATTTGTTTCCCCTGTTGGGTAGCACTATGTTTATGGGACTCACCGGCAGTGTGCTGAGGGCGTTCATTTTGAAGCTCTGTGTGATTCGTCTGGTTCGGTGGTTCCGCAAATAACTTTGTTTCAAGAACTGCAATCCTCTGTAAAAGTCTGTGGCAGTTTGTGCAGCAAGTAGATTCTAGAGGAGGCATTTTCTTATCCTTTTGAATGTAGGCAGCTGTGTTTTCTTTCTCCGGAATGTAAGCTGATGGCAGTGGGAGGCTGGTTGGATGAAATATTCCGCTTTTTGTAGTAATCCAGTCACCAGAGTTTCAAATTTTATCATTGAAGTCAAGCTTTGTTGTTTGAGCACTGTGCTGATTTACAGAAGTTGAAATTACGAAATTACGAGATAAAATATAGAAGCGATAGAGCAAAGCGGAGCAGTAAGCAAGAGCGTCGAACAGTAGCAAAGATGACTGTATTTTGTATTTAATAAAAAATACAGTCATCATCTTTCTAGCATTATTCCCACTCATTTGCAGGGTCTGCTTCACACACACTTGATTTGGCATAGGTTTTACACCGGATACCCTTTTTGACACACACATTCACACACGGTACAGACAATTTGGCATATCCACACTGGCACAGGGAGAACATGCAAACTCCACACAGAAAGGACTCGACTTGAGCCACCGTGCCACCTTAACCCTCAAATGCATGAATGCTTCACCAATCATTATTACATATTCCTGTCTTTAGTGACACAGATCTAACACGGATGGATCTCTATCTGTCACGATACTATAAAACTCTCCTGATATTACAGTAACAGTTACAGAAGAATAAAATACAGCTATGTTGTTAACTTTTGGGGCTTGTAAGGGTTCAGTTTGAGCAGATCCCAGCATCACTGTCCTCGTCAGAGCTCATTTCCCAGTACATTCAGCATCTGCTCATATTCGCAATCTTAAACATATTCTCAAAAGTTCATCTTCAGCATCTTCCACATCACTGACCGCTTCTTCATCAGATCCACCATCAGTGGCAGTGACTGTCATATTTAATAGCGTTCAGTAAATCGCTGAGCCATTTCACGTGTTGCTGATGACACTTCCTGTTCTTTTGTTTCCTGCCTGCGGTGACTATAAGTGAAACGTCACTTCATCGGTGTGTATCAGCTAATTGTGCATTTATTCAGTCATCAAAGATTCAATTATTGTTGTGCCGAAAAAAAATATACTTTGGGTCGTTAGTGACCCTATACAATTTTTACACGAATTGATTGGGAAATACGGGCATTCTTTTATAATTTCATTATTTCTTTATTGTTAGATTGTTTATAATGAATTGATTGAGGAATACTAAGAAGTTAGTATCAACCTAAAAAAGTTGTCTACAGGTTGTTACATTTCAAAAGTGAATGAGGAGGAGGGTAGTGAATGACGTCCCGGATCACTAAAGACTTGAGGTATATGTTTAAGTGTACAATAAAAAAAGTAATATTATAAAATATTATTGTAGTTTAAAATGTATGTTCCCTGTACGCTGCATAACTGTCTCTGATCGCAATGTCACCACATGACGTGTGACGGCGTACCATGGAAGCTGTAAAGGGTACAACACAGCTTCAGCTTCTGTGCCTTCAGCAAATGCATGTCCTTTGTCCTTGTCTATTTATTATATCTCTAAGGCCTACGAGACGTGTGACCTTCCTTTGCCTCTGGCTGTGAGAGCCCACTACACCAAAAATATGGCTACATCTAAGGCTCTTCTGTAAGGAGTTTCTCTCCTTTCTCGCCACACTTTTGTCTGGATTCGGACTGTGCACCTGGATTCAGAGTGCTTTGATGCATTTTTAACCATGATACCATGATTCATCTTAAATGAATAAAAAGTTCAAAAGAACAGCATTTATTTGAAATTGAAAGATTTTTTTTTTTTTCTATCAATGTAAAAGTCTGCACTGTTACTATTAATCCATTGTGATGCATCTTAAAATTTTTAGACGGTACTGTACATATGACTTTTTTAAGGGAACTCAACTCAAGTGTTTTCCTGTCATGTCTTGGTGGAAGTGATTTTATTCTGACATGACATCACATGCATCACACATCACTAACCAATCCTTCAACTTTCATGTGCCATCCACAGAGAATATGACCCAGTCAGAATAAACAGAAACCTCCTTACACATTCTTCCCTGCTAAAACAAATTTTTTTTCGAGTCTCTGAGATCATTCGCTGACTGTTATAGGCACGTTGCATCGACTAAAGGTGACAAATGCGCATAATTCTCTTTTTCTCTGGAGATCCTGATAATGCGACAGGCAATCTAAAGCCACTTAAAGCGCTGTCTGTGTTACGGATGTGCAACTGAGAGGATGTGTCTCACCTACGCTGATGACAGTTTCCTGTAAAACTGTAGTGTGTTACTAAGAGAAGTGAGATTGAGCGTTTAAGCCCTGACACCTCTTTCTCTCTGTTTCTTGTGTAGTTCAGAGCAGACGTGACAGCCATGTTTCAAAGTACCATAAATATAAACGACTCCTGTGAGCTGTCAGACTATTAGGATGATACTGTTTTGCAGTAAATAAAAAGAATTGCTACCTTATATTCAAGACGGATGCTACTCTGTGAGATCATTACCTGTATAGGTTTGAATGTTGTACACATTGCTCTTTTTTATGAAGTGATGTCTTTATGTTTTAGGATTTAAAAACAAGCCTACGGGATAAACACACAGCTATAAACTATTAACACTTTATTAATCCACAAATCCATATGCGTACATAATATACACACAATGCTTTACATAATTGTAATATTTCCATTTTATTGTCAAGCCTTTTCAGTTGACTACAGTTGCCACACACACACACACACACACGCACGCACGCACGCATACGCACGCACGCACACACACACACACACACACGTCTGGTTCACTATCTTTGTGGGGACTCTCCATAGACATAATGGTTTTTATACCGTACAAACTGTACATTCTATCCCCCTACACTGCCCCTTACTACATTTTAAAACATGAATCAAATCAAAGTTTTAAATTAGTCAATGTAATTTGTCTATTCAGTCCATTAAAATAAATTTTATAAAAAAATAAAAAATACAAAATAAATACTAATTTGTCTATTTAAAAACCAGGACCCACTTTATATTAGGTGGCTTTACCTACTATGTACTAACCTTTAAATTAATAATTTGCAATGCACTTATTGTGTACATACATGTTTTTTACATTGTACGTACAATAGAAAATTACATATTTTATTCATTTCTGTGTACATTTATAATTACACTGTTGACAAATAACCCTACTCTTAAACTTACCCACACCACCACACCTGTCCCTAACTCTACCCTTAAACTCACCCACACCACCACACCTGTCCCTAACTTTACCCTTAAACTAACCCACACCACCACACCTGTCCCTAACTTTACCCTTAAACTTACCCACACCACCACACCTGTCTCTAACTCTACCCTTAAACTTACCCACACCACCACACCTGTCCCTAACTCTACCCTTAAACTTACCCACACCACCACACCTGTCCCTAACTTTACCCTTAAACTAACCCACACCACCACACCTGTCCCTAACTTTACCCTTAAACTAACCCACACCACCACACCTGTCCCTAACTCTACCCTTAAACTTACCCACCCCACCATACCTGTCCCTAACTTTACCCTTAAACTTACTCACACCACCACACCTGTCCCTAACTTTACCCTTAAACTAACCCACACCACCACACCTGTTCCTAACTTTACCCTTAAACACCCACACCACCACACCTGTCCCTAACTTTACCCTTAAACTAACCCACACCACCACATCTGTCCCTAACTCTACCCTTAAACTAACTGACACCACCACACCTGTCTCTAACTTTACCCTTAAACTAACCCACACCACCACACCTGTCCCTAACTTTACCCTTAAACTCACCCACACCACCACACCTGTCCCTAACTTTACCCTTAAACTCACCCACACCACCACACCTGTCCCTAACTTTGCCCTTAAACTAACTGACACCACCACACCTGTCTCTAACTTTACCCTTAAACTAACCCACACCACCACACCTGTCCCTAACTTTACCCTTAAACTCACCCACACCACCACACCTGTCCCTAACTTTACCCTTAAACTCACCCACACCACCACACCTTTCCCTAACTCTACCCTTAAACTTACCCTCACCACCACACCTGTCCCTAACTTTACCCTTAAACTTACCCACACCACCACCTCTCTCTAACTTTACCCTTAAACTTACCCACACCACCACACCTGTCCCTAACTCTACCTTTAAACTTACCCACACCACCACACCTGTCCCTAACTCTACCCTTAAACTTACCCACACCACCACACCTGTCCCTAACTTTACCCTTAAACTTACCCACACCACCACACCTGTCCCTAACTTTACCCTTAAACTCACCCACACCACCACACCTGTCCCTAACTTTACCCTTAAACTAGCCCACACCACCACACCTGTCCCTAACTCTACCCTTAAACTTACCCACACCACCACACCTGTCCCTAACTTTTAAACTAACCCACACCACCACACCTGTCCCTAACTTTACCCTTAAACTAACCCACACCACCACACCTGTCCCTAACTCTGCCCTTAAACTTACCCACCCCACCACACCTGTCCCTAACTTTTACCCTTAAACTTACTCACACCACCACACCTGTCCCTAACTTTACCCCTTAAACTAACCCACACCACCACACCTGTCCCTAACTTTACCCTTAAACTTACCCACACCACCATACCTGTCCCTAACTTTACCCTTAAACTAACCCACACCACCACATCTGTCCCTAACTCTACCCTTAAACTAACTGACACCACCACACCTGTCTCTAACTTTACCTTAAACTAACCCACACCACCACACCTGTCCCTAACTTTACCCTTAAACTCACCCACACCACCACACCTGTCCCTAACTTTACCCTTAAACTCACCCACACCACCACACCTGTCCCTAACTTTACCCTTAAACTAACTGACACCACCACACCTGTCTAACTTTACCCTTAAACTAACCCACACCACCACACCTGTCCCTAACTTTACCCTTAAACTCACCCACACCACCACACCTGTCCCTAACTTTATCACCCACACCACCACACCTGTCCCTAACTCTCTTAAACTTACCCACACCACCACACCTGTCCCTAACTTTACCCTTAAACTTACCCACACCACCACACCTGTCCCTAACTTTACCCTTAAACTTACCCACACCACCACACCTGTCCCTAACTCTACCCTTAAACTTACCCACACCACCACACCTGTCCCTAACTCTACCCTTAAACTTACCCACACCACCACACCTGTCCCTAACTGCCCTTAAACTTACCCACACCACCACACTGTCCCTAACTTTACCCTTAAACTTACCCACACCACCACACCTGTCCCTAACTTTACCCTTAAACTTACCCACACCACCACACCTGTCCCTAACTTTTACCCTTAAACTTACCCACACCACCACACCTGTCCCTAACTCTACCCTTAAACTAACCCACACCACCACACCTGTCTCTAACTTTACCCTTAAACTTACCCACACCACCACACCTGTCCCTAACTTTACCCTTAAACTCACCCACACCACCACACCTGTCCCTAACTCTACCCTTAAACTTACCCACACCACCACACCTGTCCCTAACTTTACCCTTAAACTTACCCACACCACCACACCTGTCCCTAACTTTACCCTTAAACTTACCCACACCACCACATGTCCCTAACTCTACCCTTAAACTTACCCACACCACCACACCTGTCCCTAACTTTACCCTTAAACTTACCCACACCACCACACCTGTCCCTAACTCTACCCTTAAACTAACCCACACCACCACACCTGTCTCTCTAACTTTACCCTTAAACTTACCCACACCACCACACCTGTCCCTAACTCTACCTTTAAACCCACACCACCACACCTGTCCCTAACTCTACCCTTAAACTTACCCACACCACCACACCTCTCCTAACTTTACCCTTAAACTTACCCACACCACCACACCTGTCCCTAACTCTACCCTTAAACTAACCCACACCACCACACCTGTCTCTAACTTTACCCTTAAACTTACCCACACCACCACACCTGTCCCTAACTCTACCTTTAAACTTACCACACCACCACACCTGTCCCTAACTCTACCCTTAAACTAACCCACACCACCACACCTGTCTCTAACTCTACCCTTAAACTTACCCACACCACCACACCTGTCCCTAACTTTACCCTTAAACTTACCCACACCACCACACCTGTCCCTAACTCTACCCTTAAACTAACCCACACCACCACACCTGTCTAACTTTACCCTTAAACTTACCCACACCACCACACCTGTCCCTAACTCTACCCTTAAACTTACCCACACCACCACACCTGTCCCTAACTCTACCCTTAAACTAACCCACACCACCACACCTGTCTCTAACTTTACCCTTAAACTTACCCACACCACCACACCTGTCCCTAACTCTACCCTTAAACTAACCCACACCACCACACCTGTCCCTAACTTTACCCTTAAACTTACCCACACCACCACACCTGTCCCTAACTTTACCCTTAAACTTACCCACACCACCACACCTGTCCCTAACTCTACCCTTAAACTTACCCACACCACCACACCTGTCCCTAACTTTACCCTTAAACTTACCCATACCACCACACCTGTCCCTAACTTTACCCTTAAACTTACCCACACCACCACACCTGTCCCTAACTTTACCCTTAAACTTACCCACACCACCACACCTGTCCCTAACTCTACCCTTAAACTTACTCATAAAAATGTTTTATTACTTTATTTTATTTTATTTCTACTTTTAAACAAAATACTGGTTGCAGCAACTTATTCATCATTAATATTGTGCATACAAGTCAACAATAAATGAATTGAACCTGCTTTATTGGCATTGCTTACTGGGTTTTAGAAAATGTTCAAATAAAATATAATTTTGATTTGACTTGGTTGGTCTCATATTCTGATTGTATTCTTTTTTGATGACTTTACTATAATTCCAAAATGAGGAAAAAATGTAATAATAAGAAACATATTGGTAGTTTATAATTTTTTGACCAATTATCTTTCTTTGGCAGACATCTACAGTTCTTTCTTCTCTCCCTCTAGCTCTCATGTCTTCTCTTTGCCATATGTTTGTAGATGTATTGAAGATTATAAGAGAGGAGCAGACGGCCGCTCGTGTCAGCCGCTGTCAGAATCCTGCACTGAGGGAGTGGACTGTGGGGACACCGCTGACATCCCAGCCAACCAGACTGTGTTTGGGGACCTCTTCTACGGCTACAATAACCACACCAAAGAGATTACATCAGGACAGATCCTTAAGGCCACCTTCAGGTAAACTTTTACAATGTGCTTGATTTTACCAGCGCCACGGGTGACAGATGACTTCTATTCACCCATTTTTAATAGCAAGATCGTGCTGATAATGTGACGTGGTCTTGAATTTTCTCTTTATTTTTAGTTTTATTAAATCAATGGTTCCTATTTTCAAGCCATTGAAAAGCATAGCTTGATTTCTGGCAGATCACGTTAGTCAAGTTTGCATATAAATGAATTATACAATATATTATAAATGAGTAAGTATATATTTATAATTAATTAATTATAAATACAATTGATATATAAATTATATAAATGATAATATATTATATTATAATCAGTGTTGGGGAAAGTTATTTTTAAAAGTAATGCATTACAATATTGCGTTACTCTGTTACTTTTTATGAAAAGTAATGCATTACCCTTTTAGTAACGCTGAAGAAGAAAGTTCAACACACTTCATCAATTAAAACTACAAAATGAAACACAAATGTGATGTGTATATAATGAGTCCACTGCAGGCAAGTTGATAGAACCCAAGTGCAGAATTATTTACATAAAACAAAGATAGACTTGGCTTGGCTAACATGGCTTGAGAAACTTTGACTCATCAACAATAGCCTCCAGGGCTTTCTGCAGGCCAGGTTGGGCTAATGCCTCAGACCTGTAGCACTGAGCCCAAATCCACACTGCGTTTCCACCATCGGGGCAGAAGCTCCACAGCGCTTCACTTAAACCCGCCCGTAACACGCCTCTCTGGAACAACGTCACTCACGTTTTACAATAATAAGTGATGCAGTGATCATAATGAATTAATTTGTGTCGAGATTGCAGATTAGTAAAGTGGTATTTACCGTTATTTCACTAAGAAAGATGACCCAGGTACTTATTCAGTCATGCCTGTTACTATAGTCACTGGACAGAGTTTATATCACATTTAGAAAGAATGATCACTTCTACAAATTTTCAAACAAAATATGACCCGAGCAGCTTTAACCCTCTCCATTTCTTCCATTCTGTCTGGTTTCTTCAAGCAGTCTTATTTACCATGTTTACTAAATGATAAATGGACAGCATTTATATAGCACTTTCAACACACCCATGGCCACCAAAGCACTTTACATATTGCCTCACATTCACCCATTCACTCACTCATTCATACACTGGCAGCGGTGTCAGCCATGCAAGGCCCATCCAGCTCGTCAGGAGCAGCTAGGGTTAGGTGTTTCGCTCATGGACACCTCGACACTGGGTCAGGTGGAACCAGAATTGAACCAACCTTCCGGTTTGTAGACAACCCACATGAACCACTAATCCACTGCCCCCCACTTACTATGGTAATGGTTAGCTCAAATAGTCTTTTGCATCACTACTTCTGCCTTATACAGTGGTCAGAATCCACATCAGATCACAAACAAGTTATTTCAAACACTTGCTGCTGTCTGAAAGTAAGTTTTGAGTTAAAATAAAATGACTATAATGCTGACCTGGTGTTTAAAATCTCCCGTGGTGCCGGCGCTGCCGTCTCCAAACTCGGGTAAACTCCGCCTTTATTCATAACCACACCTCTTGCCTGAGCTGGCCTGCTTTGGACCAAGGTATACGGCAGGCCAAAAAACCCTGGCCATTGCATGTGACAGTGAAAACACGACTGGCCCTGGCTCGCACTAGCACGCCCACTGTTGGCCCGACAGCGGAAACACGGCTAACGGCTAATGGCTACATGGACACATGCACAATCAATACAACAAACCAATCAGAACACATGACAAGGGATCACATGACACAAACAAATGGAAGCATATGGCAAACAGGAAACATGACTAGGATTATATTCAAAACTAAAGAGAACATGAAAACAAAACTATACCGTGTAACTCTCTCTGATTTTTATGCTTTGATATGAATAGCATAAACGGTATGTTCTGCTATATACATCATGTTTTCTGAACTATACTGCTGTTACACCATCCAATCATCAAGGCTATTTTAACAAAAGCACAGATCCTGTCTAGCTACACAGGTTCCTCTAATTGAAAGAGCCCTGTGATGTGCCTGTGGTCAGCTCGACCTAAAGGTCACCATGCAAAGTCGTCAGCGGCCTTTAAATTAAAAACAGACACTTACAGACGCCGTTTCCTGAAGCAGTTTATCCATTTACTCCGGATGGATTGATTGGCACGGTAGGGGAGGAGGGAGGCCTGAATGATGGGAGAAATAGTGGGAGGAGAGTTAATATTATCAAGAAGCTAAATCTCAAAAGCTCTGATCTCATTTGGAGGCACCCGGAGAGACGTTGGGTTTAGACATGCTTTGAAAAGCACAACCTGGCCTCATGCTTTAGGACTTACTCTCTGTGCTTCACCTTTTGAGAGGCCTTGTGCAAGCTCTGATTATGTAGAATGGTGAGGAGTAAATTAAAAGTGACCATAAGCACATTTGGTTTAATGGGGCTTAATTGGGCCAGCTGAAGCTACCGGATCTCCAGTTGAACAAAAGGAGGCTGCGGCAAGTTCATTAATCCTCCATAGAGCGTCGCAGGGCTGAGACAATTAATTTCAGACCTGAGGAAATAGTGGAAAATCTGCTGCTCAGGAGAAGCAGCAGCTGGAAATGAAATGTTGTTTGATCTTCTAGGATGAGGACTGGAAAACTTTGTGGATGAGAACTTTAGTGTGGATAAACAAAACACTTATTGGATTCTGAAACAAATGCATTCATTTCGGTTGATCAAGGTAAGATTATGAGGTTAAAAAATGAAAATAGTACAGATTTATGTTTGCTGATTATGCTAGCAATGTGATAGTAGAAAAGACTAAGAAATAGTGTTTGATAATAGTGCCATTTACAGACATTAAAGTGAGGATTGCAGAATAAAGTAAACTGACCCAAAAATTACATTTTTTACGTCTTACATTGAAAATTGAAAAACAAATGTGGGCCAAAATGATTCCTTCACTTTGAGCTGAGCATGTTTTGCTGAAGTGTTTGTTCTTTAATTGCTAATGTGGCCTTTGACCCCACAGACTGAACTAAATGAAGCATTGCTTGGTCATTGTTTGAGCTAAATTAGTATTATCTAAATGTGTAGTTAAATTGCCTGAGCCTACCTCCCGGTGTATGGACAGGGACCGACCGGGTGGTGGTGGGGAGCATCAGTATCTGCAAATGTAGCAATGGATGCGAACAGAACTTATATACTAGATGAATAATGATCGGCTAGATAGATAATTAGTGAATGACGTGACATAGGAGTTTTCCAGCTCCCATTTCTTGTTATATGTCACATTTTCTAGACTATAGCGAACAAACTGATAATGTGAGAAAATGTTGAAGGTGTCTGAATACATTTAGGTTTGACTGTATTTGTAGGCAGTGTTTGTGATGTTTTAGTGATTCATTCACTAAATAAATTATGCAAATCTGTTAAAGATGCAATACACCCACATTATATGTGTTGGACAGATATAGAGGATTAGGCAGAATGCCACAATCTGGCGTGATTTAATGGGATCCAGACACCTGAATACAGAATCCAGCTTTGCCATAACAGGAATACAAATATTTCACAATATTACTGTTGTACTGTATTTTTTATAAAATAAATGCAGCCTTGTTGATCATAATATATATATTTATATATTTGACCAGTAGTGCCAGGCAAGTAGTATTTTCTATAATAGGCCTAATTCACATGTATTTGTGCTGATATTACAGTGCAATTATAGTAACATGTTTAATGGATTTTGAGTGCTTATTGAATAAGGCAAAGGTTTGTGCGCTGAAATACTGCATGCACAACTGTTTAGTGAATTCACCCCTGAGTCTTCTCTAAAAGAGAAAGTGAGATGTAAAATGGCAAATGATTCATATTTTGGTATTGCATCAACTCACCTGCATGCAATATACACATTCATGAGGAATTAAACATAAACTTACAGTGGTAACTCTGATTCATCTCTTTCCAAAATGATGCAACAGGGAAAAGAGCGAGCAACTGCCAGATAAAACCCATCCAGAGAGGTTGAAGATGTTTATTATTCTGTTTTAAACTTACACACGCCGTGTGTTTCCTGTGGCGCTTCACCAAAAGTCACTACCCACAAGTCTGGGGTGTCACGCAGCAGCTGCTTTTATGATCTGACTCATATCTGAAAGGCATGGTTACATTTCCATGCTGTTTAATCCTCAATGTGAGGTGCAACACATATCCTGTGACAACCTTCCCAAAAAACAATGCAGAATCTATTAGCTCCTGTTTGATGCTCTTCAGGCCAGTGAGTTCTCTGACAGATGAGCATGCCATTGTGAAAGCCCTGTATTGCAGTGAGGGTGTGCTGTTAGATCTTTGCTTTATCTGTAAAGAAACTTTTATGAAGAAATGCAGAGGATAGACAGGACACAAGGGGACCGGCAGATTTATTGCTTTTCATAGCCAAGATATTCTGGAAATGGAACTGTTTGAGATCATATTGATATTTCTGACATGGATTCAGAATCTAGTGTCTTGCCAAAAGTTTGGTCTTTATTTAAAGGGATATTTCACCCAATCATGAAAATCCTAAACCTTGTGCTGTTCCAAACCTTTCTTTCTTGTGCGGAACACAGGATATTTTGAAAAATATGTTTTTCCTCAATTTTGTCCATGCAATGAAAGTCAATGGGGTTCATTGATGTTTGGAGCCGAGTAACCTTTAAAATATCTGTGTGTGTGCATGTGTGTGTGTGTGTGTGTGTGTGTGTGTGTGTGTGTGTGTGTGTGTGTGTGTGTGTGTGTGGGCATGTTTTTGTGAAATATCAGGACACAAATGTGTATAATAACATGGGTATGACACAGGTATTACAAAAAGAGGGTGAAATATGAGGGTGAAAAACATGTCCTCACTTTTCAAAATGCTTATAAATCACACAGGATGAGGTTGTGTGTGTGTGTGTGTGTGTGTGTGTGTGTGTGTGTGTGTGTGTGTGTGTGTGTCTTCAAAGAGAGACCAATAATCAGAGCTGTTACTTAAACTTTAAATCTTTCTCACTCGTGTTATTTGTTGTTTTTTTTATTCTAATGCATATTTATATTTCCACAAATTTTAAACATACATGGATATGGCGACATTGGATTCGTCCATTTAGCTAATTTCCATCTCAAAATACCAGCCTGTTGTGCCTGTTAATTGTCAGCTTAATTTAGCTTATAGTTTATCTTGGTTTGGTACTGCACATTTGCAAGCCAACTGCATGTCCGTGCTCATCATTTTAATTATATGTGGTCTTCTGAGATGTAGCATCTGGCACGTTGCAAGTCGAATCGGCACCTCCCCAAGCGGTAATTGACATGTTCCAGTGCCATTTCCACACAAAAATTGTATATTAGTGCTATTTATGTCCCAATTATAATTTTCTACCACACAAATATGTTTGTATTGTTTCTCTACTCTAATAATAACAGAGGTTTGGTAAAAATGTGTGATTTTGGGAAGCGCTCTAAGCTCTAAACATGTACAGTCAGTGGTTTTGGAAAAGTGCAAATTAAATTCGACAGGTGAGGTTTGTTAAGACACACTTTGATGTTAGCTTGCTGAAAGATTAAAATCATTTTAAAAGCTAGCTAGATAGATAGATAGATAGATAGATAGATAGATAGATAGATAGATAGATAGATAGATAGATAGATGGATGGATGGATGGATGGATGGATGGATGGATGGATGGATGGATGGATGGATGGATGGATGGATGGATGGATAGATATATAGATAGATAGATAGATAGATAGATAGATAGATAGATAGATAGATAGATAGATAGATAGATAGATAGATAGATAGATAGATAGATAGATAGATAGATAGATAGATAGATAGATAGATAGATAGATAGATAGATGGTTGGATGAATGGATGGACGGACGGACAGATAGATGGATGGATGGATGGATGGATGGATGGATGGATGGATGGATGGATGGATGGATGTGACGGACAGACAGACAGAAAGACAGACAGATGATAGATGGATGGATGGACAGACAGACAGACGGACAGATGGATTGATAGATAGATTGCTTTTGGTTTATTGGACGATAGAGAGAGAGAGAGAGAGAGAGAGAGAGAGAGAGAGAGAGGAGTGACAATTCAACCTTTACTGCACATTGATGAAGTTTGCACACACACACATAGGCATTTGCACAGTGCATTCTTCAAGTACGGTACACTGCGTGCGGGTTACACACTGGATGTTACGCTCGAGGCTGTGCTACAGTCTTGATCTATCCAGAAAGTCCCTATGGCACTGCTCCCAAAACTCTACCGCATGTTGAGCAGCAGCCAGTCAGGTTTTCCTTTCTTTCTTTTTTCTTTAAAGGTAGTGTTTTATCGGTGTACCTTAGCTTCTGTAAAGCAGAGTCCTTAGATATTAAACAAGTAACTTATGCAAACATTTTGTTGAGATCTTAATTAAATACTGTGCACAGGCTTTTATAGGGCATTTCAAACCAGGGTGTGCCCACGCCTACTTCCACCCACTTATCCTGTGTGCATTGCCAGGATTTCATTTTGATTTCTGTCTTATCATCATGAGACTTTCCACCTAAAAACATATGCCCTTTCCTAATTACTTTCCCTCTCCTCTGGGTTCCAGACTTAACCAGTTTCACTTCTTTTCATTCCCAGCATGATTTGAGCTGGTTTTAATGAATTTTTTAGTGCCCTTTGTTCTCATTAAGAGTTTGCAGAATCATGATTAGTACTACCTCTCTTAAAATCTCCCAGTTGGGTGTTTCTTTCCACAGCAAGAAGCTCAAAGTGCTACCTTTCTCCCAGCACTAAATTAAAACATCACACATGGGCCTTGAACAGTCAGATTATTTTTTAAAAGCCTGAGCTGTTTTCATATGGCTCATATTTTCAAAGGCTCATGACATTTCCTTACAATTAGAAAATCATATATTAAATTAAAACATAAAAGGTAAAATGTGTGTTTTTTTTTCTGTACTTACAATTCTATAAAATTTATAAAATGTTCATGTATTTTTTTAATGTGACATTTGTAAGTTAATTCTGTGTGTTTGGGGTGGGACTGTCTGTCCTGACCAATGGCAGGATGTGGGGATGTTTGGGGTCGGACTATCTGTCCTGACCATTGACAGGGTGGGGTGTGTTTGGGGTGGGACTATCTGTCCTGACCAATGGCAGGGTGGGGTGTGTTTGGGGTGGGACTATCTGTCCTGACCAATGGCAGGATGGGGTGTGTTAGGGGTGGGACTATCTGTTCTGACCAATGGCAGGATGGGGGTGTGTTTGGGGTGGGACTATCTGTCCTGACCAATGGCAGGGTGGGGTGTGTTTGGGGTGGGACTATCTGTCCTGACCAATGGCAGGATGGGGTGTGTTAGGGGTGGGACTATCTGTTCTGACCAATGGCTGGTTGGGGGTGTGTTAGGGGTGGGACTATCTGTTCTGACCATTGACAGGGTGGGGTGTGTTTGGGGCGGACTATCTGTCCTGACCAATGGCAGGGGGTGTGTTTGGGGTGGGACTATCTGTCCTGACTAATGGCAGGATGGGGATGTGTTTGGGGTGGGACTATCTGCCCTGACCATTGACAGGGTGGGGTGTGTTTGGGGCGGGACTATCTGTTCTGACCAATGGCTGGTTGGGGTGTGTTTGGGGTGGGACTATCTGTCCTGACCAATGACAGGGTGGGGTGTGTTTGGGGTGGGACTATCTGTTCTGACCAATGGCTGGTTGGGGGTGTGTTTGGGGTGGGACTATCTGTCCTGACCAATGGGTGGTTGGGGTGTGTTAGGGGTGGGACTATCTGTTCTGACCAATGGCTGGTTGGGGGTGTGTTAGGGGTGGGACTATCTGTTCTGACCAATGGCTGGTTGGGGGTGTGTTTGGGGTGGGACTATCTGTCCTGACCAATGACAGGGTGGGGTGTGTTTGTGGTGGGACTATCTGTTCTGACCAATGGCTGGTTGGGGTGTGTTTGGGGTGGGACTATCTGTCCTGACCAATGGCTGGTTGGGGGTGTGTTTGGGGTGGGACTATCTGTTCTGACCAATGGCTGGTTGGGGGTGTGTTTGGGGTGGGACTATCTGTCCTGACCAATGGCTGGTTGGGGTGTGTTTGGGGTGGGACTATCTGTCCTGACCAAAGGCTGGTTGGGGTGTGTGTTTGGGGTGGGACTATCTGTCCTGACCAATGGCAGGATGGGGGTGTGTTTGGGGTGGGACTATCTGCCCTGACCATTGACAGGGTGGGGTGTGTTTGGGGTGGGACTATCTGTTCTGACCAATGGCAGGATGGGGTGTGTGTTTGGGGTGGGACTATCTGTCCTGACCAATGGCATGATGGGGTGTGTTTGGGGTGGGACTATCTGTCCTGACCAATGGCTGGTTGGGGGTGTGTTTGGGGTGGGACTATCTGTCCTGACCAATGGCAGGATGGGGGTGTTTAGGGTGGGACTATCTGCCCTGACCATTGACAGGGTGGGGTGTGTTTGGGGTGGGACTATCTGTCCTGACCAATGGCAGGATGGGGTGTGTGTTTGGGGTGGGACTATCATTAATAATAAATTAATTAATTCAGCTTTTTGTGTGTTATGTGTGATTATGTGTGAAATCGTCTCTTAATGATATTAATTGACAACTGCATATCTCATTATCTTGCCTGAAGTTGAATATCAACTAAATTGTCATCCCTTTAGTTTAAAGGTACTTATTTAAATCAAAAGAAAACAAATTGTACTTGCTGCAAAATTTTATTTTTCATTTTCCAGCTATGTTTAATGTTTTATTTTTCTGAGTCTGCCATTTTGAATTTAGATGGCTTTTCAAGACTTTCAGCTGTATTCTGTCATTATTATACTCTATAATTATAATCTGCCATCAGCTTTTGCTGGAAAGCAACAGTTCACCTATTGTTATATGCAGAATATTCCTATTGTCATTTTGAATTATTTATTTTATTCACTTGTTCTCATTCGACAGATATTCCCCCCTGTAATGTCCAGAGCAACTCATAAAACTTGCATATTCTGTCTAAAATGACATGAAGCTTGATATTATTGCTGAAATCTCCTTCCTTTATGTCTGTTCGTTGTCGACCCACATGATTAATGAAGAGGGCCTTGAGTTTATTCTCAGGAGACATTTCCGTATGCAGTATATATTTTTAGGTAGGGAAAGTTAACATTTTTATAATTTTGTAAGCTAAAATATAGAGAAGGTATTAAGGTATTAAGTTTGGTTGCGTTTACATTTATATTTTATATTTATATATATTTATTTTTGTATTATTATGCACCAAAATTCACAGACATTTTAATTCACAGGGGTTATAGTCGAAATTGTTACCCGGTACTAATTTCAGAAACTTAAAAACTGTATGTATCATTTTCATTAAAATTACTGGCCCCTAAGTTTATTGCACATTTCAATTTAGCTGCACCGGCTCCGTGGGGAACTGAACCTTTTATCAGATGTGACTTTGACAAGCAATAATGCGGAGCTATTAATATTTCAATATGCGAGTATCTATTGAAGCGTGAGCTTCAAGTTTGACAAGAGAAACAACTTTTTTACATTTTTATTAGATGTGGGGAGGAAATCCCCCGATGTTCAGAGAAATTTCTGCAGAATGTGCTCTGGTGTGCCTTCCAGCACACCCAAGAGGATGTATTTGGGAATAGTTTTGAGGTTTATGCCAGATTTAATTTGGCCTAGAAAACCATCGCTTGAATATACATCTGTGAAATCTGATATATCATGTTCTGGCTTACAAATATTAGAGGATATTGTTATTATTAAGCCAAGGAAATGGCTATTTTCTTTATTAAAGGGGTTATTTAGCACTGTAGACATACTGTATATGACTGTTTGTCGAACATAAATGACAGATTGTTCTACTTTCAGTCCCTTTTCATTTCTATATTAACATAAAGCACATATTGCAAGCCTCTGGCTTTTTCCCCCTGTTTAAGCCCTAATTATTTATACAGTGCTCTGTGTATTCAGAGATAATATAATTCCCTCATCCAAGTGCACTTTTAAATCGGATACGACAGTAATGTTTAAAAAGAGATTTATATTGCATAATGTTGTCTGGTACAATTTCCTGAATGCTTGCTCATTTACGAGATGCTCTTGTAAACAGCGCTCTAGAACCTCGTTGCATTCTGTGTATTTCCCTCGTGTGCTTTCTAGGTGTTTATTCTATATTCTCCTTTCTTCCTTTTATTCGTACTTTTCTTTGACATACATTTTTATATCGCATCCTTCAGTTTCCACACATGTATATACTCAGTCCCAGAATATTTTAGCCTTGATCTAACTTAAGATACATAGAGAAATATTGAGTCAGACCTTTTATAAATGCAGAGTTTGTGCGGGGTTTTTTTTTTGTGTGCATCTTTTGCTGTTATATCAGTTTATCCTTTCCCATCAGTTCTTTCCAATGCATACTTATTATTTTCTCACATGCTTTGAAACTAAACTATATCTAGTTTAACCCATCTTCTCACTTGTTTTATCTCTATATTCTTGTTTAAATTCAAACTGTATTTTCTGACTCTTTCCTGAAGTCTAGAGTACTTCAGCAGATCTCATTTAGATATGCAGTCTTTCCTTTGTGAACTGCTTTCTCCGGTTGTTCTCTTCTTTCAACTTTTCTCCACTATATTATGTCATTATATAAACTTTTAACACCGTTTCAAATGTATCCTATCCACTTTTACTACATTTACTCCTTCATCCTCCATTTATGTCTATATTTAGTCTGACATACTGTAGATGCCACATCATTGCAGGAAAATATATAGGAAAATGTATTTTTCATTATTGTTTTCTTTCTGTGAGCATTGTTCATGACAAGCTCAAATGTTAAATGGGTCATGAACTGCATTGTTTTATAATGTTTCCTGGGGTGCACTAATAATGTTTCTATGATTTTTACATCAAAAATAATTATATAATTATATTTTTTAAATAACCCCCTGATTTGAAATCTCAGTTTGAAGGGGCGTGTCTGCTGAGCTCTGTGATTTCTGTACTCTCACAAATGCCTTCATCATAACTTACCGTGCAAACATGATGTAAAAAGAAAGAGCAATCCTAGCATTAGGATCCTTTCGAAGGTAATGTTATTTTTAGTCCAGTGATGCTGTATCGCTCGTCTCTCCTCGTCATCTCACTAACACACCAGTGGGCGGAGCCAAGTTTGCAATGATGAAGTAGGCGTTGATTTTTTTTCTACAGAAGAGGTCCATCACGGATCTATTATTGGCATGAATGCAGAAACTCGATTTCTGCACTCTCACGAGTGCTTTCATCGTAGCTAACAGTGCAAACATGAGGTAAATAAGAGATTCGTTGACTATAGCGGGAGTTTTGTCAAGAGTCCAGAACATGTGCTGTTTGATTGACAGCTCCAGCGATTGTAAAGGAGAGCTCTTTGATCGCTTTCAATAATTTAATCACAGTTTAAATAACAGATTATTTTCATCCTACTAAGAGAAACAATGTGTAGTTGAGCGTTTAGTCACTGGTTTGATTTACTGACACATAGACAAAGAACACCTGACTGTACATGGATCATTACATATCCGAAATCACTGATCTCAGATCAGGCATTAGAATTAACACAGTTACTCACATGTTTGGCATTACTGTCGAGTCCATAAGTTCATAAAAGTATGTTTGTAAAGCTTGCACCGAAATTGCAACTGATTTACCAAAGAATCCACAGTTACTTTGTATCTAAATAATGCTCAACTGAGACATTCACATTGTTGAAAACAAATAAGCACATTCCTAGCATTAGGATCCTTTGGAAGGGAATGTTATGTTTAGTCCTGTATCCAGTATCACTCTTCTCTCCTCGTCATCTCACTAACACTCCAGTGGGCGGAGCCAAAGTTGTGATGATGAAGTAGGCGTTGACCGTCTTCTGCAGAGGCGGTCTTTCGCCATCTATTATAGGCTCATTCCACAATGAGTCGTTCTCTGGGCTTGGTTACAGTAAAAGCTGTGTTTAGACTAACAACGTTTTCAGTTCTGAAACTTACAGGATATTCTTATAGTATGATGACCTCTAATATGTCAAAAGCTCAAGCAAAATTGTATTTCTCAGTTCATGATCTCTTTAACGTTTACTGTTCATTTTAGTGTACGTCATCAATATTTTACAAGATTGCTCTTCATTTAGTATTATCATTCAAATGTTTTCATTTTATTGATAACATTCCCACAAAGCACCATCAAGCAATTAGCAGGTCTTTTAAAAAAAATAATATTTAGTAAAATATATTTGTAAGATATAAACAAAATCAAAAAATAAAAATGTAGAATTTATGTAATTGACAGATGACCCTTCAAACTAAGAGCTGTGTTTTGAGTGGATTGTCTTCTTTATCTTCTCCTATCTAGGCAGAAAAACTTTGCCCGTGGCATCGAGCAGCAGCTCCCGGATGGCATGGTGGTGGCGTCTGTGCCGACTGAAGCCCAGTGTCATGAGGAGCTGTCTGACCCAGTGCCTGATCCGGAGTACCTCACTGGTAAGGACTTGTACATTTATGATGAATTTATGAAGAAGCCTCTGACAACAAGACAAAAAAATCATATTTTTTTTTTAATGCTTCATTTGATAACCTAATCAATAGAGGATGTAATCATAAACCGTTAATCGATAAATCGTGATATAAAAATGCGATGATATGTATTGTTGATGTAACGATATGATTCGCATTATAGAGTTGTTTTATCCACTGCTCATCTTACTGTATAATGTATAATTCTGTCAAACTCAGTCATCATGTGCTCACCCTCTTGTCGTTTCGTTTCACTTCTAAACACAAATGAAGATATTCTTTATGAAACCTGAGAGAAGTCCATTCCTCTAAATCTTAAAAGATCAAAATAAATGTCATAAAGGCATCGAAAAAATAACCAATCGAGTGTGTAATCCCAATCCCAGTCTTCTGTAGAGACACGATGGCTGTATATGATGAACAGATTTACCGTTACACGCGGTCTGTAGTAAACACAGACGTACACATGCTCGCGTGACGCGTGAAAACAACATGAGAGTGAGTTTACATGTTTGGATGAGCTGAACATTTACAGTTTGGGAAAGAGATGTTGAGGCTTTCTTGAGATTAGAACTGAGACTGATCGCATTGATCGTCTGAAGCACACACACACTCCTCAAAGTCAAAGCGCAAACATCATTTAAATCACCAGATCACATTGAGTTTTACTAGTGTGATTACTCAGTGTTTTAGATGGTTTATTCTTACATATAGTGCATTAATAGCGGGAGAGGTGGGACATAGCAAGCACTGGGAGTGTGTGTGTGTGTGTGTTTGTGTGTGTGTGTGTGTGTGTGTGTGTGTGTGTGTGTGTGTGTGTGTGTGTGTGTGTGTGTGTGTGTGTGTGTGTGTGTGTGTGTGTGTGTGTGTGTGTGTGTGTGTGTGTGTGTGTGTGTGTGTGTGTGTGTGTGTGTGTGTGTGTGTGTGTGGACTGGTAATCCCTCGGTATGGGGACAAAATGTGTGTGTGTGTGTGTGTGTGTGTGTGTGTGTGTGTGTGTGTGTGTGTGTGTGTGTGATGGGTAGGTTTAGGGGCAGGGGCAGTGTAGGGGGATAGAAAATACGGTTTGTACAGTATAAAATGCATTACGCCTATGGAATGTCCCCATAAAACATGGAAACACAACATGTGTGTGTGTGTGTGTGTGTGACATTACTACATTAAACGACTATATATAATGTATAATAATGCAATGGGGGAATAAAACCTCTTCTTTATTTTGGTTTAAAATATTGAGATACGTATCATATCGTGAGTTCCGTATCACGACTGTATCGTCACACAACTACTAATCCAGTCATCTTTGACAGCCCTATATTATTGTTTTGAAGTTTCAAAAGCAGTTGAGATGGATGATCTGTGTAATCTGTTGTTCGTTTGAGGAGTATTGTGTTTTTTGATGGTGTCGGCACTGGCAGTATTACATAAGCTGAGTGGCAATATCTTATTATAAATATTATAACTCCTTCACTGAGGTCACTGCATTAAACAACTGGCTAAAAGGCTTTATCTTGTCAGTCAGTGACATGAAAAAGCTTGGTGTTGTGCTCTTTTGGCTCAGGGTGCTGAGTCATGCCGAATAGACATCAAATATAGCCCTAAATGAACTGAATGCAGAATATATATGTTGTCACTTTTTACAGAGATAAGTGTTCTGTTCTTGTCTAAGTATTTTAGGATGTTTTTTCTAAATTGTGTCCTTGTTTGGTATCGGTTGTGTTTGGTTATGTCATATTAAGTCGTGATGTGAGGATTGCCTGTTCTGTACTGCTGGCTTTGCATTTGTTTAAAGGGGTCATATGATCCGATTTCTTATCTTCTTTCTCTTTAGTGTTATGAGGCTGTTTGTGCATGTATAAGATCTGCAGAGTTACAAAGTCTCAAAGAGATAGTCTTTGTAAAAGTTGATTCTGAGCCACACCTTCCTAAAACGCTTCGTTCAAACACGCCGCCGCAAATTTACATCAGTTTCATAACACCGCACAAATGTACACGCAACGAAAGAAGGCATAACTTTTATTCTCGCACAGTCCGTTTCTAAGTCTTTGTTGTTTATTTGATAACAAATGCAAACATACCAATCTGATACTTTCTGCTGCAGTCACGCTGGCAAAGTTGATCGATCAGCTTGGTCATTCGCATCATCATGATCAGATTCAGGCTCGAATTGATAAGATAGGACCAACATTATCATATTGTGTTGGGAGCTGATGTTCCAAATATGGTGAGGTATTCGGGCCAATCACAATGCACTGGATCGCTGGCCAATCAGAGCACATGCGCTTTTTAGAACGATGAGCTTTGGAAAAATCAATGCATTTCAGAAATGCCAGGCATAGAGCAGCAACAATAAAGTACGGTATGTGTAAAATAATGACTTGTTTAAATCTAAAACCGCATAAACACGTTGCATTAAACCAAATACACAAAATAATGTTCTTTTTAGAGCCATCATATGACCCCTTTAAGTAGAAATGAGTGACTCAAGTCATGGGACAAACTCCTCCAAAAAAGCACAAAAAAAAGACTCTATAGGTCATTTTTCAAGCACCTTATTACGACCTATATTTAAGTTTTAAAGTCATGCGTAAAAATAATGACAGTGTTGTGTTACGTCTAACGTCATGAAATGACGTATGACTGTCGTTACCAATCACAATACGTGTTCATTTTAATGCAATATGTGGAATTTTTACAACCATTTGTCATATTTCCATTTAGGAAAAATATATATGTTTTTATTTACAACTACACCCACCGCATCCCTAAACCTACCCAGTGATTTATAGTGCATACATACTTTATGAGCACATGTTATTGCATATTGCAATGCTTTACCAATTGAGCTACGCAAAACCTGAAATATTATGCAGATAAAAGGGAAAAAGGCTTTAAAATGGATCGCAACTTTAGTGAATGCTCCTACGGGTCGTATTTCAAGGAAGTGAAAAACAAATATAGGTGTATTGGTTGGAGGACATGTTGTCATGGGACTAAATCAATTTCGATCACTTTTGCAAGCTGGGATAATGTGCAGGTTTTATGTTTACTAGTTTATATCGGGCTTTGATTATTGAGTTACGCACCTATCAAATACTTGACAAGAATGAAAAAAGAGGCTAGCTTTGAGCACAAATATAAAAATTATAAATATATGTAAATGTGATAAAATATATTTATTCAGTGTGAGAACGGCATAAATATGAGTAATATTGAATAAAATATACAGTTACTCCCACTGATCCTTTATTATTTAAGACAACATTGGTGTTTTTAATCTCATTTTTGAGCTGTATAAACAAATTGTAATTTTTGCCAAGTGTTGACAAAGCTTTGAACACATTCTATTAGTCTTACAGATTATAAATGTTTGTCTTGATTAAATAAGCCTCTTAATCTCGCCCTTGACCTTATAAATCCACAATAGCAACACTATTCACTTGGATTTCCTGCTTAGCATGAGCACAACAAAGCCATTCAGCATTTCCAATGCTAAAGCTCATTTAATAAATCAGACACTGTAGTTTGGGTCCAGGCTTCGCTGCACTTCAGGATAACGCTCAGCCTCTCATACCTAAATGCGTATTTAATTGTTTATTAAGAAAGAAAGATTATTCAAAATCAATCCTCTCAGTAATTCAGATCAAGATGCTTCACATCCATCTTCAGTGTTTGTGTGCATATGTTATACGTTCTTGCAAACAGTTGACTGGTTTACATTATCTTCTGCCAGATCAAGAAGATGATGAAGAGGCATAAAAACGGAGAGGGTATTAACACAATCATTTTTCTGGGGCTTCTGGATGCTGCTGACTCTGTCAGGACTCATTAGCTGACCAATCTAACTCCTTTCTGGACTCGCAGAGTACGAGTATTCTGCACGACTGCTCCTTTCCCTAAATCCTGCCATGCCGAATGAGGCTTCCGGATGCTGCATCTTTCATCATACTCTTCCCTCCGGCTCCGGCCACCCATATCAGACTGACAAAGAATGAAGGATTATAGTCCTTAAGGTCTGATGTATAATTAACAGCAGGAAAGGCCAAACAAAATAGAAATCTTGCATGCTTGTTTACTTTTTCTTCATCTGGCAGATGTTGACAGCTTCAGCATGTACTGTATCGCTTCATGTATGTCTTGTCATAAGTCCTTGACAAGATCTGAGTCAGTCTTCACTTTATGCATGGTTGACAAATCTTGTACTTAAGATGTTCCTGGCATTAGAGTTGTTACTAGGGTGTCGATTAATTTAATCTAATGAGGTCTAATGCTATTTCATAAATTCTGCCTTATTTTAAGAGCTGATTTTCATGCTAAACAAAGTTTCAAAACACGAGTTGGGCATGTAACGGAGTATTTCTGTGCCAAATACTGTCACACAAGTTTGGGAAAGTTTTTTTTTTGTAGTATGGCCCTGTATGACATCATAAAGGGTGGAACTCCTTATATGGGCTCTTCTCCCGGATGAACACACACACACACACCAAGAGAGCAAGAGTGCGTCGGTAACACTTTACAATAAGGTTGTATTAGTTAATGCATTAGTTAACATTAACTAATGATGAACTGCACTTATAAAGCATTTATTAATCTTTGTTAATGTTAATTTCAACATTTACTAATGCATTAATAAAATCTTGTTGACATTAGTTAATTTACTGTGAACTAACATGAACAGCTGGATTTATATTAACTAACGTTAACAAAGATTAACTAATGCTGAACAGAGGTGTTGCTCATGGTTAGTTTATGTTAACTAATGTGTTAACTAATGTGAACTAATACTACCTTATTGTAAAGTGTTACCAGTGCGTCCATCAGCGAGCTTTGTTCGGGTTACGGGAGCCGTCTGCGTTTTTAGACACGAGACCATCAATGTCACTAAAGAAGTGTGTTTCTGCTGTGAGGGAAAGATCAGCTTGTTCAGCTTCCCAAATAACCCAGCCTTAAGGGAACAGTGGATGCAGTGTGTGTTTCCGGAGTTCTGCAAGTGTGTGTGTTTGTTCCCGGTCATGAGTGGGATCCTCAGGCGGAGAGTGAAACTGCAGCAAATGTGTGTGTTTTGTTGGCAATCGGCGCGCAAGTGGATATAATGAGAACAACAGTGTGTGTGTGTGTGTCAGACGTATGTGTGTGTGTCCTTGTTTATATTACATTGTGGGGACCAAATGTCAGTATAGTAAAACCTGAGATCACCAGCCAGCGGTCCCCACTTTTCAAAAGGCTTATAAATCACACAGGATGAGAAAGTAAAAATGCATGTTCTCTCTCTCTCTCTGTGTGTGTGTGTGTGTGTGTGTGTGGACTGGTAATCCCTACGGTATGGGGACAAAATGTCCCCACAAAGATGGCAATATCCAAATTTTTGTCCTTGTGGGGACATTTTTTAGTCCCCATGAGGAAAACATCTTATAAATCACACTAAGTGATTTTTTTTGAAAAAGTAAAAATGCAGCATGTCTCCTGTGATGGGTAGGTTTAGGGGCAGGGGCAGTGTAGGGGGATAGAAAATACGGTTTGTACAGTATAAAATGCATTACGCCTATGGAATGTCCCCATAAAACATGGAAACACAACATGTGTGTGTGTGTGTGTGTGTGTGTGTGTGTGTGTGTGTGTGTGTGTGTGTGTGTGTGTGTGTGTGTGTGTGTGTGTGTGTGTGTGTGTGTGTGTGTGTGTGTGTGTGTGTGTGTGTGTGTGTGTGTGTGTGTGTGTGTGTGTGTGTGTGTGTGTGTGTGTGTGTGTGTGTGTGTGTGTGTGTGTGTGTGTGTGTGTGTGTGTGTGTGTGTGTGTGTGTGTGTGTGTGTGTGTGTGTGTGTGTGAGAGAGAGAGAGAGAGAGAGAGAGAGAGAGAGAGAATCGGTTCAGTGTCTTTTATAAATATGATAAACTAAAGACTCTTGTGAGATATGAAGGATTAACACTACCCTATAGATGCTCCAGATTAACATGTGAAAATGTGCGTGTCATCCCCTCTTAAAAAAAAAAGATAATTACATTATATGCTGATTAAAATGCAAATTGCATTTATCAGCACTTGATGAGAAAAGCTTACAAATGATAATTCAAAGACAGTAAAGCACAGAATAGATATTCACAAACATGACTTTAGTTATCAATGTATGTTTCTTTCTTATTGCACAAGCCTGTCAGTGGCCTATAGTCTACAAAAGCCCATCTGCTTCTGATCATCAGCCGAGTTTAGCCAGGCGGTGTTCTGCCCAGATTATTTTTCAGCAGTACTTCAAACTTTAATTGCTCTGATATGCAAAAAATAATCATGTTAATAATTTTTCTTGTATTAATTAATTTAAGTGAGGTGTATAATATAACAAACAACTATTTGAAAATGAGATGATGGGATAATAAACCTTTTTTAGTAACTTCATAAAATAAGTGTTCATAATTGTTATCTTGATAAAAAACAACAGGTCTAAATATCGGACAAAACTTTCCTGAATGTATCGTGTTTTAAGGATGTTTTGATGAGTTTAATTGAAAAAATAGTTTTTTTTTAAATATATTTTTTAAAAAAACAGCATGAATAAATGCATTTTCAATTGTAGTACACGAGCACTTTAAATGTCTACACTGCAAAAAACGCTTTTCTATCTGAGTATTGTTGTCTTGTTTCCATTTTAAATATCTAAAAATGATTGAATCGAGATGTTTTTACTATAAAAGTAAAATTACGTAAAATATATTTTCTTGTTCGATCTAAATGAAGTTTAGAAAGAAAAATAATCTTAAAAAAGATACTTTTTTCTTACCCCATTGGTAGATAATTGTGTTTGTTTTAAGCAAAAACTCACTTCATTTTTCTGCGGTGTTGTCCTAGATTATCACAGCTAGTTTTATCCTGGTCTGAAATTAAAGAAGAAAAGGCTGGCATTTATCACATTTTACAGCTATTTTATTACGACCAACTTGATTCCCCAACCACCATTCAACTCCAATTTGTAATCCAGTCTAAAGGTCATAAGTGTATGAAATGGTCCGGGGTGGGTCTGTAATATTGCCTGAGCTACCGGAGGGTGCAGGTGCTTTTGCTCAAAGAAACAATGGTTGACATAGCTGGTTTTCAGACATAATGGTCATGGCATCAGGTGAGACTTATGAGAGGTCATATTGGATTCTTGCGGGAAGATTAAAATGGGTAATCTGGAAGAGTCATCCTCTGTCAGTCATGCTTGAGGCCTTGGCTGTGAAGACAGAGGTTATTTATCTATTGCAGTGTGACGCGCGGCTGGTCTGAGGCGTATGAAGCAGGTGTTTCAGTGCAAAGCTCTCCAACCCTTCTGACTCATTCCCCCGCACCTGATGCTCTGCAAGATCCTCTAATGCAAGAACTGCAAATTATGCCTAATACATGATTCGTTAGTCCTATTAGACACGTGTGTGCCATTCAGACTTTTAATTACAACCATAGAAAGCTCTTTGGAGGGCACATCTTAAGTCCTCTCACCATCACCACCATTCACTCAAATCAAGTAAAGCTCTTTTTTGTCATTAAATGAGATAGTTTTTGTACTTCATGAGGCTGTTACAGTAAATTTAAATACATAGCAAGGGGTTTGAAAAGAATAAGGCATACTGTTGTTTCAAACCTGTGTGAGTTTCTTCATTCTGGGGAACACAAAATAGGATTTTTTGGAGAATGTTTCAAATAAAGTCATACCGGATTGAAATTACATGAGGGTAAGTAAAAAATTGGGTATATTATTGTAATTTCTACTGTACTAATGATATGAAAACATTTACACACTATCATTCAAAAGTCCTTATCCGTTTTTGTACCTCTAAATAACTGGACTAGCTATGTTTCCATCAACCTATTTTTATGAGATTTTTTAGATGAAATGAGCATAAATCTAAAAATGTGCATAAAAAATGAATGTGGATGAGGTGGATCATTTTTATCCGATACAAAGACACACACATAAACTATGCACATTTTCTAAGGCCGCATTAACACTGCAGGTCTTGATGCACAATTCCGATTTGGTGACTATATCCAAATTTTTTAGATGTCCCGCTTACATCATCTTTTAAAAGCGACCCGTATCCGATATTTGTATTTACTGTACACTATACACTGGTAACACAGCCCAAGACGTTCTGAACCGGAAAAGGAAGTAAAACAAGCGCAATATGCAATGGATGCAGACGAAATGATTATTCAATGTTTTGCTTTCCGCACTCTTTAAAGGTCAGCCTTGCTCTCGTAAGGCGGAGGAGAAAGAGGAGAGCCCTTGATCGCAGTTCGTGTCCACCTGAGATGACATCATTCGCCTCCGTCCCTTTTTCAATGACGTACGACTCGCATTTACTGGGAATATCCGATTGGACCGCTTACATGGCAGAAGCAAATGCACGTATCCGAATCATATCGGATTTATTACCACATATGAGTAAGGTCTGAATCTCATCTGAGGATATCGGAATTCATACTTTTTTTTCCTGCTTACACGTTCACATGTCATATCCGATCTGTGCCACATGAGAGGGAAAAATCGGAATTGGGTCACTTGAACCATGCAGTGTAAATGGGGCCTAAATGAGTCCCTCAATGTGCAACTTTGCATCAGCAGAGGATGTGACTGGACTAACCAGTGGACCGATTTCATTGCAGACTATCACACATGTTGGTTTGGTCATTCTGAAATGCCTGAGCCAAAGTCTGTTGGGTATAATTACCTCCCAGAACTGTCTTGCACGATAGCAGGACAGCGTTTATTGCATTTGGCCTGCGTGCTCAGAGGTGCAAGTCATTTATGATGTATGAAAAAGAGCCACAGTGGCTTTCCCTGATTGTAGCAACTTCCATTTTGATACAGAGATTTTGCACCAATTTCCCAGAAAGCGATTTTGCTCTCTTGACCACATGCTTTATTTGCAAATATTTTATGCAATATTCCAATATTATTGCACAGGGAATACTTGATTGTGATTGGTCAATCGCGCCGTCCAGTGGTATGTTATTCCCAGATAACAGCCGCTAAAAACTAATAACATGCTCATCCGGGTATCTGTCACTGAAGTTGGTGCTTTACGCTTGCTAGAAACATTTTTTTCTCATGGCAATTTTGTGTTTAGTGAGCTAATATAATATTAAAACTCAATCAATATTTTGTGTACAGTTATTTAATTTGGCATGCGTCATTCAGTATCGTGGACTCGCTCTCTCTTGGTTCATACAAACGCAGCTGCTGCCATTTTGCGACTATTGTTTTGTTCTCTTTAATGGATTATAAAATAACACACAGGTATGATTTCAAAACAAATATCTCTTATCTCCACAATCATATGTGGAAAAATGGCATGTAATAAAATGGTATGGTAATGGTATGACTGTACCGTATCCCTTAAACGTGCCGTTTGCTAGCAACTGTTTCTCCGCAGAAGCTTTGCGTTTAAAAAGCTAATAAAATATTTTGACTCAAGATCAATATTTCATGTCTAATTATTTACTTTACAAGGCAAGTAGCCGTGTAATAAGCAGGATAATGCACATCCAGCCGGGGGTTATTGCAGAATAAACCCCTTCAGGGTGAAATGTTTCTGTCTTGTTGCTTATTGTAACTTTCTTGCAAAATTCTTTGCGGCAGCATTTAAGAAGTGGGGTAAAAAATGTTTAAACTCCTGTTTTAAGAAAAGCTTTTGTTTCTCGCCCATGCCCTCAATACATCATCCCTGTGTTTTTCCCTCGACTGTCTCGAGGCATCAGTTCTGAAACTCACCTGAGGTTAAATTAGTCACTAGCTCAGGTAATTGGGTACGGTACGGGCAAGTGGCACATACCCCAGCAGCCGTTGAAGTTGTCAGGCCTCTGCCACCCCCCCTTGCTGATTTGGGCAAGTTGGTGCGACGGTCAGTGTATTTGTCACTATGTCAGCACTCCTGGAGCCGTTCCTCCCAACCCTCTCAGGGCAATGCATTCATCTTTCTATTCATCTCTGGGTTGGAAGTCATTCATCATAGAACCGGAGGACTCCATCAATTATTCCAATGGGAAAAGAAGAAGGCCGAGAAGCTTTGAAAGGCAAATACATCTTGATTTAATTGGAATGCAGGTAGAAAGCACATTGGCACTAAGCAGATTTTCTGCTGAAAGAAAGAAAGGAGGGAAATCATCTCTGCCTCCTGATGCATATGGTGACTCACATTCATGGCCACAGATGGAGATTCTTTGAGGGTGGGGGTGTCCGGGTTAAGCAACACTTGTCTTTGTGACACACAATTCGCCTGGGGATTCTTTCAAAGGCGCGCGCACAACGGCACGGTTTCATGGCAATCGAAATGAAAATGCTAAAAGAATTCACTTCAAAACGCACATTACATGATGCAAAAACACCACAGGTGCTACAGCCTGCTGGGCAGGTACTGGGTGGAGAGCGAAGGATGAATAGATGCCATTGATCATCAAATACAAAGGAGGCAGCAAAGAGAGTTCACTGAAATGGCTGACACATGGATTTCTCACCGCTTCTTAAGAATTAGCTGTGCTTGGGCAATCTCCTGAATGCAGCTCTTGAAGACAGCACAGAAGTGACAAGGTCCAGAATTAATCGGATGGATCCAATCAAGTTAGGCCTTTGTGGGTGCGCTGCATTGGGAGTTCCTATAATCCCAAAGAATGGCCTGGCAGGATCGATGAGCTGGAGATTTCCTGTTTCATGTTTGGATCTTCTTTCATCACTGCTCATGTGTGCAGAAGCCACCTTGCAGTTTCAGTCCATGAGTTTTCCTATTCGCTACACAGGAAGAAGTGGAAGCGATGAGTATCTACAGTGCTTTTTAATGCTTGGCTGTATGTTATTTCTGCTTGAGTTCTATCATGGACAGTTTTGCTGTCTAGCAGAAGGAGTGTGTGAGTTGATATGTGACCTTGCAGTGAATTTGAAAACTTTGTTTGCATCTTCTGTGATTTTTAATCTGTTATATCTAGTTTATCTCTAGAGTGTTACAAGGTTGTGCACAATTCAGAGCTGACGAATTGGCTCACTTTCTATTCATGAGTTGGATTTTAAATGTACACTGATCCGGCACAACATTATGACCTATTATAATGTCCTAATATTGTGTTGGTCCCCCTTTTGTTGACCTGTTGAGGCATGGACAGATCCCTGAATGTGTGCTGTTGTATCTGGCACCAAGATGTTAGCAGCAGATCATTTAAGTCCTGTAAGTTGGGAGGTGTGGCCTCCATGGATCGGACTTGTTTGTTCAGCACATCCCACAGATGCTCGATTGGATTGAGATCTGGGGAATTTGGAGGCCAAGTCAACAACTCAAACTCGTTGTTGTGCTCCTCAAACCATTCCTGAAGCATTTGTGCTTTGTAGCAGGAGCATTATCCTGCTGGAAGAGCCACAGCCACCAGGGAATACTATTCCCATAATAGGGTGTACATGGTCTGCAACAATGCTTAGGTAGGTGGGACGTGTCAAAGGAACATCCACATGGATAGCAGGACCCAAGGTTTCCCAGCAGAACATTGCCCAAAGCATCACACTGCCTCCGTCGGCTCGCCTTCTTCCCATAGTGCATCCTGGGGCCATGTGTTCCCCAGGTAAGCCACGCACACACACCCGGCCATCCACGTGATGTAAAAGAACACGTGATTCCTCAGACCAGGCCACCTTCTTCCATTGCTCTGTGGTCCAGTTCTGATGCTCACGTGCCACTGTTGGTGCTTTTGGTGGGGTCAGGGGTCAGTATGGGCACCCTGACTGGTCAGCGGCTATGCCGCCCCATACGCATAACAAACTGCGATGCTCTGTGTATTCTGACACCTTTCTATCAGAACCAGCATTAACTTCTTGAGCAGTTTGAGCTCCAGTAGCTCGTCTGTTTGATCGGACCACACGGGCCAGCCTTCGCTCCACACGTGCATCAATGAGCCTGGGCCGCCCATGACCCTGTGGCCGGTTCTCCACTGTTCCTTCCTTGGAGCACTTTTGATAGATCCTGACCACTGCAGACCGGGAACACCCCACAAGAGCTGCAGTTTTGGAGATGCTCTGACCCAGTCGTCTAGCCATCACAATCTGGCCCTTGTCAAACTCGCTCAAATCCTTACACTTGCCCATTTTTCCTGCTTCTAACACATCAACTTTTTTCATGTTTTAGAAAGTATCTTATGATGAATGATTCTCATTCTATCTCTTCATCCTCTTTGTTACTTAATTTGAACCGTTCTGGATGCCACACTTGTATGTATGGGCCCATAAAATAAGTCTGTATTTTGAGCTGAAGGCTTAAAGATCTTTAATAAATAATGATTCAGACTTACATTTTCAGTAAATGGGATGCAAGCCTACATGAAATAAATTAGCATGAGTTGATTCATTTGCTTAATTGCAATACAGTCTGTATTTTTTTCCCAATAAACTACATTATAAAATACCTCCCAGTAAAAATAAATAAATAAAAAATAAAACTCTAATGACTTCCAAGGTTGGTTGAGTATTTGTTTAGCCTCAGTATACAGAACACGGCTCATGTTTATTCTTGTTATGACAGGTGCTCCTTTAGGATGTTTTCTTCACGCTTAGGAACTTCACATGCTATCTATACTTTATTAGACCTGTCAGTTATTGGAAATAGAAGAGGAGGTCAGACCTTCAGGGGATAATATTTACACAGTTTATTGCAGAAATAGGACATAAAATAAATTACATGAATGCATTTTGATTATTACAAAGCCACTGCACACTACTTTCAAGAATAAAAACGAGTTAAAAGCTCACCTTTAACATTATCTCTAGTTAAGCATCAACATCTCAACAAAAAACAGTTTTCATGTATGACTGTATTTTCTGTCTTTTTAGTTGAGCATTTTTGACGTTTATTTCTCTGCTTTTGAGTAGGAATCACACAGAGCCTTGCTGTGGATGTTTAATTGCTATATAATGTCAGAATATATAATTGCTTCATCTTTGTTTATTTATTGTTTATGCATTTCAGCGACAGCATGTTGTGTAAGTTTTGCTGTTTGTTTAGTCTGCATCTGTCACTTTTTAACATACAAATGTGGATTTTCCGTCTACCGTAATGCTGCAGTTGTCAAATGCCAAGGGAATTGTTTAGTTCAAATTCAAAATGAATTGGAGGGTTAAACAGCTTTTCTTGTTCCACACGTCTCTGTAATTGAGAAAGCATTCTTCACAATCTGACTTGTTCTTTACTTTACATGCCCCCATTTGTTGTGCAGTTGCTAAGCCAATGTGACATGTTTGTCCCTCTTATTACACAAGGTTGTGTTAAGAACAGAGTTAAGCAATTAACAAACGCCTATGATAATTATTCTATAATTATGCATCTGCATCCAGTTGTGCGAGAACTAGGGGTGTAACTACGGTGCACCAAATAGTTGGCTTGTTTTACACAGGGATCATACTTCAATCTGGGTTCCCACACAAACATATTAAGTATTCAAAATTCAAAGGATAAATGGTGTTGAGTCTCTTTAATGTGGCGTGACGGATCACTGTATATGTGAGTGAACGCGATCATCTCGTCATAGTCAAAGAATAAACATGAATGAACATCTGAAGGTGTGTTGAGGATACATTGAAGCGCATCATATGTGGTGTAATCGCTCAATCAGTGTTTCAACAGCGGACAGACGTCAATAAAACAGCTTGAGAACAATGAGCATCACATTTACCTCAGGAGTCATTCAGTGTCCACAGCTGTGAGTTCACTACAGAAATCAACTCTTTCACTCAATATATGACCGATATTAGCCCATATATTCATTATATTCACTGAACCTGTTACTGATGTCTGGATTATTAATGTGTGTTTATGAGAATGACAGCCACTGTGTGTAAATGATTAGATTTCAACAACGGACTGGAATAAAAACTTCATTTTATAATTAGATTTAGAAGTTAATGCAAAAACTGCCTTATGTGAAGTTTACATGTTTGCACACAATGTGTTATTTTAGTGATGATTATTATATCTAAACATGAATATCAACTGAATTTAGGCTAATAGTTTGGGCTCTGTTGTTAACCTTTAATATTATAGTAATGTGCAAGTAAGATCTCCCTATAGTTTACAGCATTATCTTTAAGAAACTTTGAGTTATAATTTAATTAATTTAAGGACAGACACAGTACTGAACCGTCACTTCAAAACCGAGGTACACACTGAACTGTCATTTTTGTGTAACATTATACCCCAATGTTCAATGTGTGAACATTGTACAGAATGTACAAACTTAAACACACCTTCCTGCTGCTGATTGTCTTTCCTAAATAATAAATAATCTTTTTGTTTTTGTTTTTTTTTGTTGCAATTTTGTGGATGGAATTAAGTGTAAACACACATTTATTTGAACCATCGTCACAACTTATGTGGTTTTACTATATCCGCTCATACAATATTTTCAACAACAGTGTGGAATAAAAACATAATTTCCGTCGAGAACAGAACTCGATGTGGCATGCACAGAGAGAGAGAGAGAAAAAGAAGCCTCATTAAAATTCAATTTTGGGCGTAGTCCTCAATGGTAATCACATTTGGGGTTTAATTTATTCTTTGACACTGATTAATTGCATAGAATTGCTGGAGCCATTTCCTGCTGTAAACGTCAATTAATTAGCCGACAACATTAGATGTGATAATTAATACAGTGGGTGCCACAGCATGGGCCCTGGATCCTTCACGGGTGGCCCTTTAGATGCCTGTGGCCGATGCAAACACCCCAATTTTTGGCATCTACGGGAAGGTGGAGGTATGAGGAGTTGACTGAAAGAAGGAACTTCTGTCTAGTTAAGGACGTGGACAGCAGCGATGGTGACAAACATCCGTTCTCCCTGCGGTCTTGCCGGTTTGGAGAACCCATGCTGATCACTGACATCAGTCTGAGTGGCAGTGATTCATTCCGGAGCACATAGTCCCTCTCCCAGAGTCCCTCTCAATTAAAACGGCAGCATATGGCCCAGTGACCAGTAAAGCACAGAGGCTGCTATCTGCTCTGATGTCTGGAGATTCTGATAGAGACATCCTTCAGTATGGCTGAGAGGGAAAGTGTGTCACCTTGATCTTTTAAGATGTGTCCGCTCCTCCTTGAGTGTCTATATTTGGAACAGATAGATCCTCTTGATGGATAGCGTCCCATTGGCCAAATTGTTTGCAGTGTTAATTTGTTTGCATGACTTTTTGACTCAATTACAGATGTATGCTTCCTTCATGTATGCTAATTTAAAGGGCAGTGAATGTCAGTCAGACAAAATATGTCACTAAGTAGCTTTAATAGCCAGAAACATTTGAATATTCTTGTGTTTTCACATATTTACACCTCACAGCATAATTGATAGCACACAATGACACAGCATGCAAACTCATTTCATTTCACATGCGCTTGTGCTGCTGAAAATGTGATATCTTGGTGTCCTTATTATTTGAAAGAAAGTTAAAGTTCTAAAAAAAAAGTTCTCACATCACCGGTTTAATGAGTTTCCTGACTTGAATGAAAAATAGGATTTGTAATTCTTACTTTTTTCTCTCTTTTTTACACAAAGAAGTTGTTAAAGGTGATGTGTGTAAGTGTTGTGTTGAAATATGTTCTCCTGCCCCAGCATGATTGGCAGAGACAACCCTATAATTAGCTGTTTTAGAAGTGCACTGTAAACTGTTAGCAGAATGTCTTAGAGCGAAATAATTTAAAAGCACCACAGAGTCACAGTGTTTTACTAGCCTGATGTGGTCATACTCAACTCTAGTCAGGATATGAGTCTGATACTGCTCCATTGGGCTGTGATTATGGGGTGTGTCTCAACCCAACCAGGAAAGACCTCAATTGGATAGACCTATAACCAATGCATAGTTGTCAACAGAACTCAATTGCATGCACACTGGAAGAAGTTGAAGAAGAAGAAAGGAGTGTAAACGATCATAATTTTTGAGAGAAATAGTGAAGGTGAATGCATACAAACAAGTTCTCTGTTTAGGATAAGAACAAATTGAACCCAAGCGCTCTTTGGTGATGTGGATGATTATGCTACTGTTAATCATCTGTTCATCATCGTATAAAGCCCGCCCTGACAATGCGATATTCTACTGTATCCTTCAAGTCCTGTAAGTTGCGAGGTGGAGACGCTGTGGAACAAACTTTTGTTCCAGCTCATCCCACAGATGCTCAATTGGATTGTGATCTGGAGACTATGGAGGCCAGGGCAGCACCTTGAGCTCTTCATCATGTTCCTCAAACCATTCCTGAACAATGTTGTGCAGTGTGACAGAGTGCATTATCCTGCTGAAAGGCTGTACATGGTCTGCAACAATGCTTAGGTAGGTGGGACGTGTCAAAGGTACATCCACATGGATGGCAGGACCCAAGGTTTCCCAGCAGAACATTGCCCAAAGCATCACACTGCCTCCGCCGGCTCGCCTTCTTCCCATAGTGCATCCTGGGGCCATGTGTTCCCTGGGTAAACGGCACATTTAAGAATATTTAAGAATCATTAATAAACAATCATTAACAATCAAACCATTAAAAACTACTTGTTTGTGTAACTTAATATAGGTTGATTCATTCATTTTACATTTATTTATTTTTCACTTTATTAACACTTTAATTTAGTTGTTACCACATTGAGCTTTTTTATAACTTTATTTGTTACTGTGCTGAGATTGAGTCAGCTTCACAGCTTTACCATTAGCCCTCTATTAGATAAACCTGTAGCCGTTTAAGGTACATCCCAATGTTCAATCTTTTCCCCTGTAGTCATCCGTTCCTCCGCTCATCCAAGAGTGAACTCAGGGTGCAGCTATTAATGGGGTTTCATGAGCCATATGATATCTTCTACCAGTGGTTGTCACTATGAATCTCCCAGCGAGAGGTTTTTAAACAGGGAGATTCTCCCACGCCATCATGAGTTATGGGCTGTCGCCCCACTGTTTAGTGCGTAGAGAGCGAACAATTTGATATTAAGATTTTCTCTTGTCTTGTCCCTTTGATATGTCTGAAAGTGTGCGTGTGTGTGTGTACATTTGTTCAACCCTTGTAAACAATTGTATACTAGTATGTGTTTTTTTGTGCTCACTTTCATATTCAAATGGTAGCATGGGCCTTGATTGTCTGCCTGCATGCCTGATCATTCCTCGCTAATGATGCACCACCCAAAGGCACACGGCACAATGGCAAAGATGACTACAGCCTCTGAACTTGTGTTTGTTATGTGAAGTTCAGTCATATTAATCATTCTGTCAGACAATGAGAACAAGGCGCCCATGGGGTAAAAATGAGACATGGCCCTCTGAAGCCGACGGTTTTAGCAGAGTTAAAAGAAAAGAGGGGCTGTGCGCTTGACGCTTGTTATTATTTATCCAAACTCTGACGTGCACTTCACTGACACTGCTGCACTCTACAGGGCCACGCGTGGTTTCTCTTTTAGGTAGTTTTAAGTGGAAACGGCACAAGGTGAGGATAGTGCAAGAGCAGCGCATTTAGAAGCTTATTCATCACATTTGTGCTCCGTGTCAAAGAGCCGTCTGCCCCAGAGAGCAGGGGAGCATGTGGATATTGAGTTATGCTCCAAACGAACGGGGCTATTTGTTCAGTACATGTACGAAACACTAATAATTATGAAAAAAAAGCATATTATAAATAATTGATTAATAATTAAGATGTTTTTACTGGTTTTATGCTAATTTATATCGATGTTTGTGTATGTGTGCGTGACTCTATGTGTGTGTGTGTTTGAGTTATGCTCACAATTATATATATATATATATATATATATATATATATATATATATATATATATATATATACACCAATCAGTCACAACATTATGAGCACTGATAGGTGAAGTGAATAACACTGATGATTATTCATCACGGCTTCTTTTAGTGGGTGGGATAAATTTGGCAGCAAGTGAAAAAATGTTCCTCAAAGTTGATGTGTTAGAAGCAGGAAAAAAGAGCATCAGATCTGAACCACGGAGCAATGGAAGAAGGTGGCCTGGTCTGATGAATCACGTGTTCTTTTACATCACGTGGATGGCCGGGTGCGTGTGTGGCTTACCTGGGGAACACATGGCCCCAGGATGCACTATGGGAAGAAGGCGAGCCGGTGGAGGTGATGCTTTGGGCAATGTTCTGCTGGGAAACCTTGGGTCCTGCCATCTATGTGGATGTTCCTTTGACATGTCCCACCTACCTAAGCATTGCTGCAGACCATGTACAGCTTTTCATGGAAACGGTATTCCCTGGTGGCTGTGGCTCTTCCAGCAGGATAATGCTCCTGACACAAAGCACAAATGCTTCAGGAATGGTTTGAGGAGCACAACAACGAGTTCGAGGTGTTGACTTGGCCTCCAAATTCCCCAGATCTCAATCCAATCGAGCATCTGTGGGATGTGCTGAACAAACAAGTCCGATTCGTGGAGGCCCCACCTCACAACTTACAGGACTTAAAGGATCTGCTGCTAACATATTGGGGGGCAATTTGGCCATTTCTAATTTTTCGGAATGACTCAACCCCCTCAATGTCTATGGTGTTAAGGCCCTGGTATGTTAGCATGCACATGTAAACACACTCATTGTCTGACTTCCTCATTAAGAATCTGAGAATGTCCTGCTCATTAAGACCAAAGGCTTTGAGCTGATGATGTAGTGCTTTTGTCTCCAGCACATGTGCTCTGTTTATAATGGGATTCCTCCTATCAACACCTTACAGATATTCTGAATTCATTATTTCTGCAAATCCATCATTGGTATGTTAGCACTGGTCTAAAATGACAGAGTAAATCCACGATAATGTCAAGAGGAATTAATTTTTACAGACAGAGCCGAATGCTTATGGTTTTATAGATATGTCAGATCAAGTTTAGAAAGCAATATGCTCTAATGCCCAAGCAGACCGGATATGCTCTGATTGTGTGCCATCAGCCAGATGTGCTATATATTAAGGTGGGGTTAAATTGAAACATGGCTGAGTATTCCCTAGATGGCAAGGCACGGCTGACAGTTGCTGTAGGAGATGAGATGATTGATTATACACCGCATGCTCAACATATGGCCATATGTGGGATTTTAGCTCACAGGGTAACCGCGGGTAGAAAAGCAATGCCTTGTATGTTAAAAAGAGTTGGAAGATGCCGCAGTGGATTTTGTTTACACAAATCTGCTGAGCTGCCCTGTCTTCTAATAATAATACTATGGTTATCCTTTATGAAAAGAATTGTCTAGGAATCACTGTTATCTTCTGACATAACCGTCAGTGAAATGTTATGGTCATACTTTAAGATAATCCACCAATATTAGCTAGTGTGATTGTGTAGAAATGTATGAGAAATCCTGTATTATATATGTTTTTGTTTCAAGTCAGTGCTTTCATTTTCGAATTGACAGAAAAACTGTTTGTCTTTTGCACCTCATTTCATTTTGTGTAATCCAAATACTGTGATTCTCAAACAACAGCAGATCAGCGTGCATTTTTGCAGCGAGGCAGTCATGCGCTAATGAAAAGCAGAGAATGTGCCAAATTGAGCAAGGTTAGGATTAGCAAACACTATTCCAAAAAATCATTTCATACTGGGATTGTCAGTGTATTAAGGGATTCATACATTTACACTGCAACTGTCAACACAAAGCTGAACCAGTGCAAGTTCCTATAATTTAGTTTTGTAAACTTACTTTGTATTTTTTTAAATATAATGTGTGGGCTTTGGTCCACGTGTGATAGCTTTGAGGCTATTTATATGCTAGTGCACTCCTAAAAGTAGGGGCACAACCTAACGCGGGTTAGTTGTAACACTCATGGTTTAACACTTCCCACACATGCCAGCATGACAAAACTCAGTGTATTTACTAGTTTAGGGTGACCATACGTCCTGTTTTCCCAGGACATGTCCTGTTTTCAAGTCCTGTCCTGGCCGTCCTGCCTGTTTTTTTGAAAGTGATGAAAATGTCCTTGTTTTCATAATTTTCCATTGGACCATTAAATTGACCGGCTGATCGAGTATTAGTTGCAGCGTCGGCGCTCCTACCACATGCGTGATGCATTTGATTAGCGTTAGTGTAACCCGCCCACCCATGCGTAATGCAGTTAGAAATAGGTTGTGCACCGCAGAAGAAGAGACGGCACCGCAGAAGCCACCCCCCGCCAGCAACGGGACTGATCATTTGAGTATCTCATTGCCGGGTGTCCTGGTTTTTGGAAATACAAATATGGTCACCCTATACTAGTTCATCAACACTATATACAGAAAAAATTGCACCAAGAAGGAATCTTTGGAAGATATCACTGAACATTTATTTAACCAAAACATATTGATGAACAAGGAGTAATCTCTTCTATATATCACTCCCCAACTTACAGTTTGAAATCCATGAACTTGTCAAGCGGTTGCTTTGAGTCTTAAATTGGGTCTGTTTGTTATTAAAGCATGACTGTTTCTTGTCCTCTGTGTATTTTAGGTATGGTAAACTACAGCGAGGTCACTGGATACCCACTGGTCCAGCACTGGAAGCTGCGGTCCGTTATGTACCATGTGAAGCTCAATCAGTGGACCCTCTCCCAAGGTAAAACACCCTCACTCTTCTTTCATTTACCTGTATTAATCGAGTATTTACAGCAAACACATGTACAGTACATTCAGTGGTTTGGGAAGAGGTTTCAGGCTAGCTGGCCAGAATGTCTTTTGGTCTGGTAGAGCGCCGATGAGTGATCTCGCCGTGGAGCCCTCGCTGTGAAAGATCAGTTGTGCTGGGTGTGTAGTGAAGCAAAACTCAATATGGCTGCCTGGTGTGAAAGAGGCAGCTCTCAGTGTTTAAAACTGGGAGAGTCTGTATTTTTTTGTACTATCCTAGCTTAATATTCAGAGAGAGCAAAAAGAAAGCCACTAGTAGAGGTTGATATCTCTGTAAACGCAGTGGTGCTATCAAAACATTACTCTGTTTAAGCACACTTATGGCCTGCATTTTTCAGCGCATCTTTGTGTTCATACCCAAGTGATTTTCATTGGTGCAATGAGCAAATTCACTCCCTGACAGTAGATGGCGCTTTTGATTACAGATCAACTAGGATTCGATGGAAACTCACCGTTGAGTACTATTTGATCTGCAATTCCTCTTCATAACAACTCCGTCTTATTGAGATTATTGTAGTTGTTGTGGTGTTTCTTTGTGTTTAGACACTATAGAGACCAGCAGCTCTACATTCATCTTGCGTCATTGCATCTTCTTTTTCATCAATGTGTGCTTGGGTGCCACCAAGTTGTGTTTTTTTGTAACTTCAGCAGCTCCAAGCACGTGATCAAAATCGCCAATCTCATTGCTCGGCCAGTTTTTAATATGGCGCCTCAAAACAAGAAAAACCAAACCTGAGGCTTTTTTTTTTTTGCGCGTAGGTGTGCACACTCACATTGGCGCCCTTTGTTTAGTCACGAGGCGGGAAACATCGACGATAAACGCACGCGATAATCGTCCCAGTGTGAACAAGCCTTAATATTGAGTCAATCGGTGGCGTGAGTTTGGGAGCGGGACTATATTTTTTTACCAACCAATGGCAGATTGGAGGAAAACCAGTTTAAGAGCATTTATTTTATTTTATTTTTTTTCAAATCTGTGACGCTAGTGATTCAGAAATAACCACTTTAGCATCAAGAAAGACAAAAGAAAACCTTCAAAGATGGATAAAGTTGGAGTAGTTTTTGTCGATTTAGTTGTATTTTGGCCTCATATTTTCACTGTGAGTGCATTTGTTTCATTTGTTTAATGAATGTTGTATATTTAATGAGCAGATGTCAGATCCCAAGTGCAGTTCTATAAGAGATACTCCCTATTAATGAATGGCCTGAATGGCCTTTAAAATTTGCTTTTCCTTGCTCTTATTGCTTGCACCAGTTCCCTCCCCTCTCCTCTCATCCCATTACCATTAAAGGATTCATTTTTCATATGACTGAGAAGTGGGGTTTTTGATTTTTTAATTCTGTTGAAAACACTTTCCTTTTCCACATCTTCTCATTTGAGGCCATTTTGCAAACCTGGGCATGACAGTCATGAGAGAAAGCTGAATTTGGCGAAGGCCTTTTTATCTTGGCCAACATTTGCACAAGTTATTAAAACATCACCGTGTTGAAACATGGAGAATTTTTTGAATTCCCACATGAAACATTGTGTTTATTAAATGAATAACATGTTTGAGTTCTGCTGTCTACCAACTGTTTCAGAGGTCTTCAGTACTTTTGCAAAAGTGCGTGCAAACAAGTACTTTATATTCCACAGTACCGCAGGGAATTTTAAATTCTATGACTAAAAGCTTACATTTAATTTTATGATGGATATTCTGTGTTGGAAAAAGCAGTAACAGTTGTTAAAAGGTCAGACATCAACCTACACAAAAGCACTCAATACCTCTACAAGGCCTTGTTGTTTATCCTTCCTTTGTTTCCCCAGATAGCATTTCACTCAGCACACTGACAGATCATGTTTTCACTCTTTCTCTTTCCACATTATTTGCTTTGCCATTTTAACCATGCACTGTAGTATGTGTAACTGTATTAAAAATCCCCATTTGACAATAAAGCTTTGAATCCTTCAGGCAAATTGTAACTGCACGGAACATCACCATTTAATAATAAAGCTTTGTCATCTTCATCACAGTTTAATATGTTTAGAAAGTTTTCTCTCTTGTTTGGTTGATTATGCAGCTTCTGGTTTTAATTGAGATGTGAAATTGTATTAAAGTTTGATTTGATTCTCTGAAGGCTCCTTCTTTTATCTTTCTACTTCAGCTTTCAGTTCAGCAGTTCATTCCCTGGATGGGGCCACCCTGCGCAGTGACTTTGTGTCCATTTTAAAAGAGTTTGGCAACCATTTTATCCAGGAGGCAGTGTATGGCTTTGAGGAATCCTGTACCATATGGTATCCCAACAAGCAAGTCCAACGCCAGCTGTGGCTGGAATATCAGGATATCAGCAAAGGTAAGCTTTAAAACATATATGAAGTTAAAGATTTAATTAGCTGGTTTGCATTGCATCAAATGATTAATTTAAATGTTAGTACACAGTATTTAAGGCCACCTAATATAAAGTGGGTCCCATTTAAAAAAAACAAAAAGACTATTATGCAGATAGTAGTTTGGCCAGTGTAAATATTATCTTATTGATAAATCATGTTTTCTTCATGAAGACGCATTGGTTTTAAATAAGGTTACCCATTCTCAGTGAATGAGAGCCATTGTTTTTATGCTTAAGGATGCACCTTTTTATTTTATTTTCTGATAAACACCCTTTAATTGTATTAACAGAGCAACATATTTTGCCTACCCATAATTTATGCTAAACTTAGTAAAATGATTAATATTTATACATAACTAAATAAATAATAATAATGCAATAAAAAAGCCTATTGTCTAGATATGCAGATAGTAGTTTGGCCTGTGTAAGTATTATCTTATTGATAAATCATGTTTTCTGCATGAAGACACCTTGGTTTTACACAAGGTTACCCATTCTCAGTTAATCAGAGCCATTTGTAATGGAGGCCAGCTATTAGTTGCTGTGCAAGTAAACCTCACTACTCTGATCTCAAGAGACGCTCTAGCGACTGATGTTAGGGGGTTTCCGACTCTCATGCCCGTGTTCGAGTCCCGCTTGGAGAGGGTGGTTAGAACAGGAGGGTTTACATATTGTTTTTATGCTTAAGGATGCACCTTTTTATTTGATTAACAGAGCACATATATTTTGCCTACCCAAAAAATTATGCTAAACTTAGTCAAATGATTAATATTTATACATACATAACTAAATAAATAATAATATTAATTTAACAGTCATTTAAAAAAAAAGACCATTGTCTAGATATGCAGATAGTAGTTTGGCCCGGTGCACCCAAAGTATGGTTTTGTCAGAATATAAACTCCATTTCGGAGAGGATGTGGACAGGAGCTCAGGAAGTAAAACTCAACACAGCCCTTGGGAGGTTGGTCACATCTGCTCAGCCAATAAAAGGGGGCAAGGGCAGATGTGAGAAGGCTGGCTGGCTGGCTAAAGCTGAATGCAGGCCAGCGCTGCTCCGTACTCAGGAGGCCCCAGGACAGACTCACCTAGTTTTTATGCTTCAGCTCCACTCAGCTGAGCCCATATATATGTACAAGGTCGGTTAGGACGCAACTTATTTGGAGAGACAACAGACGAGTGACGTTAACAGACAAAGCATGGGCTAGACTGTCTATAGAGTGACTCAGCCATGATGGTTTTAGGTTTCTATGCTTATGGCTAGTATATCGACAACATGCCCTTGGGCATTCATGAAATAGCAGTATGAGTATGAAAAAATATGCATTGTGATACACAGGCGTTTCATCGGAAAGCGTGAAATAAGCACCGAGGTCGTTCTACAAGGCATGCTAGAGGCCTCGAACTGTACTCTTCTATTCTTAATATAAACATATGGTAAAAGGGATAAACTGAAAGCTATGGGGGCTCTGCAGTGTGATTAGCACCCAGTCATTGCGGAAGTGTCTTTTGTTGGAGAGAAAATCTATATCTGAGGTGTCAGTGAGTGCTCCATTGTCCTGCTAAATCTTTTTTTCTGGGAATGCCAATGGGGTAATGTAGGATAATTACCCCATTGGCATTCCCAGAAAAAGACCAAAAGTTGATCAAATCAAGTCAAAAGGTCACTCAGAAGAAGAGATTTTGATATGAACACAAACATTTATTATCAAATACTTCCAATACCAAATTATGTAATACACTAACTTTATTAGCTGGTTGAATTGTGACATCAGTGAAACGCCTCAACAGAAGAAGACCAACACCTTATTCTGTAGCCCACCGACTCTTGCATGACATATAATAACATAGGCCTACATGATTTGGGATCAGACCCTGGGTCGAACATGGCCGGTTCTCCACTGTTCCTTCCTTGGAGCACTTTTGATAGATCCTGACCACTGCAGACCGGGAACACCCCACAAGAGCTGCAGTTTTGGAGATGCTCTGACCCAGTCGTCTAGCCATCACAATCTGGCCCTTGTCAAACTCGCTCAAATCCTTACGCTTGCCCATTTTTCCTGCTTCAAACACAACATGTTCACTTGCTGCCTAATATATCCCACCCACAGGTGCCGTGATGAAGAGATCATCAGTGTTAATCATCAGTGTTGATTAAAATAATGTTATGCCTGATCGGTATATGTTCATGTTTTGCGCACTGCATGTACAACAGCAACATAAGGGTGAGTAAATAATGACCAAATGTTAAATTTTCAGGGCACAATTCTTTTATAAACTGAAGAAAAGTTGACCCTTAACACTGGCACAATTTCAGCTCGATTTCTTCGATTTCTTCATGATGTCCTCAGTGAATTATATTCAAGCCCCCTGCTAATGTTCATGACCTTGTTTTAAGAGCTAATTTATTTTGAACAAATCTACTTGCTTTCTGCCATCCATCCCATTCCATCCGGTAATTATGGGTGCAGTCAATGCTCTCAGTGTAACTTAACATCAAAACATAATTCATTCTGTCATCCAAACTCAGGTGAAGTGTTTAAGATCAAAGATATAACCGTGTTATCTATTTGATAAAATGTCCTTGTGCACATAAAGTACTTTGAGGCAGGATACAAAAATGACAGAAAGCCTTGTGTATTTACATATCGAGCTCACATTCCCTTTAGAGTGATAGCAGGGTCACATATAATGTTTGATCATGAGTACTACAAACTCAAGACTTGATAGTTTTGCTTACTTAAAATTGAGAAAATCATAACATGAGGGTGAGTAAATGTTGACAGAACTTTTGGAGCCCATCAGCAGTGCTGCGCCTCACGGGTATATCTGGGGCAATAGCTAACAATACATTGTATGGGTCAAAATTATCCATTTTTCTTTTATGCCAAAAATCATCAGGATATTAAGATCATGTTCCATGAAGATATTTTGTACATTTTCATATCAGAAATGTATTATTAGTAGTAATATGCATTGCTAAGGACTTTTCTCAATATTTCGATTTTTTTGCACCCTCAGATTCCAGATTTTCAAATAGTTGCATCTCGACCAAATTCGTCCTGTCCTAACAAACCTGGAAAGCTTATTTATTCAGCTTTCAGATGATGTATAATCTCAATTAAAAAAAAATAAAAAAAAAACCTTATGACTGGTTTTGTGGTCCAGGGTCACATATAACACTTAATTTTAGTGATATAGTATCTCAACCAAATACTGTCCTATCCAAACAAACCTGAAAGCTTATTTGTTTAATTTAAGTTCGTCCTACTCAAACCCATTAAGTATTTTGAGCATTAGGGTTTACAGTGTGTGTAAACTTTCAAGCATTTATTTAAACCTACAGCCTTTTGGTTACGCCCAATTCTACACCACCTCAGACTGTTTGTCGATTTGCAAGTAGCACAGAGCCTTCCTAAATCGAAGAAATGCTCATATTTTTGTTGAAACAGAGACATTCAAAGCCATCCATCTTCGCACTGATAGTTTTGGTATCTTAGATAAAGTCAGATAAATAATGGCTCATCTCTAGCTGCTGTTTCGGCCTAATAACTTGTTTCCCTTGGTCAAATCCACGATGTTGCCTTCTTCTCAAGGACGTCACCCTGCAATACGTTAGCTCTACTGACGGATGATTTTAAATCAGTTTCCCTGCCTACTTGAAAACTCCATTATTCTTCATTTTGCCAGCCTCTGACATGGCCATGGACACTATCATGGCGTTAACTTTAGAGGTTAAACCAGAATTGGCTGTTTTTTCGCCTTAATTGTTTTTTGAAATGTTGTTTCCAGTTCATATCATTCAATGGCATTTGCATGTGTGTGGAGATCTGTGATCATGCCTCTCTGAGTCTCTGAGAACGCAGGTGAATTCATATGCTGGGTGTTAGGCAGCTGGGTGTGGACGCTGTGAGAAGGAGAACAGAACCTGGGCAGGGTTTTAATACCCCCCTGTGTCTCAGCTAAAGGTCTTGCTCTTTGGGTATGGATAATGAGCACTCTGGAAACTCTCTGGTAAACCATACTGGTACCCTTGCCCCAAATAGCACAAACTTTCCGGAGCTGAAGTGTGCCACCTAATCATTTTTGAATGTTTAGGGGGAAATGTCTACCACACAGCTTATGAATATTCACACATTGGCTGAAGGAAATGAAAATATTGGAATGAAGCCTCAGCAAAACTTACTAATTGGTATTTCTTTTGGGAATGTCACTGTTTCTCAAGTCAAACATTGATGAAAGGTTTTGTTAATGCTATGAGTTTTTGTTTTGTTTAATTTCCATAAAAACTTCTGTTTTTGGAGAGAGTGTGTATAGCATTCATTTTGCATTTTTGAATTTGAAGAGGCAACTTGAAATCTTTGAATCATACCATCAAAAAGAGCATCACTCCAGTTTTGAATGTCATCTTTAAGTGTTTGAGATTATGACCCACTCTTTTGAACGAGATATCTTTCTCTCTGCTGTCGTAATATGCATTCGATTGATATGAGCATTGCCTGTGTCAGCAAGAGTAGAATGGACTGAGGATATTTGTTCATTTATCAGTGAATATACACTCGAGAGCAGACTCATTTGTGACCCTGGACCACAAAACCAGTCATAAGGGTCAATTTTTTCTTTCCATTAGCTATTTATGTTTGCATAGGACAGTATTTGGCCTATTCTATTTAGTTTCTAGCCTATAGTTTTGACAGTTATTAGCACAAATGTAAGTGAATGAGTGGTTGTATGAATGGGTGAACGTGAGGCAATAAGTAAAACGCTTTGGTGGCCATGGGTCTGTTGTAAGTGCTATATAAATGCAGTTCATTTACCATTTTAGCGACTCCAAATTTGCTGTGGTGACATTTCAGACTGTCCTCTATCTGTGTGCCAAATTTCATAACTTTCCCACAAGCGGTTCTATGGGCATTTCTGATATATTTACAGTAGGACATTTACTAAATATCTTCATGGAACATGATCTTAATATCCTAATGATTTTTTGGCATAAAATAAAAATGTATGATAATTATATCCAACACAATGTATTGTTGGCTATTGCCACGAATATACCCGTGCAACTTATGACTGAGTTTTTGAGCCCGATCTCACGAAAATGCGTATAAATAGTACAAGAGTGCAATCTCGTAGAATGTATACGCCAAAACTCATTTTGGCGTGCATATGATACGCACTTTATGGCGTATTATACGTCATTTAACCCCACACCCCCACCCTCACCCTACCCAAAAGCGTGTCATATACACGCCATAAAGTGCGTATCATATGCACACCAAAAACGGCGTACCATATGCACGCCAAAATGAGTTTTGGCGTATACATTCTACGAGATTGCACACTCGTACTATTTATATGCATTGTCATGAGATCGTGCTGGAGTTTTTAGGCATCTTTGCTTTCGAAACTATAAATGAAGGCTACAGGTTTACAGATCAGATTGATTCACTCCAAACGTTTATGTCGAATACAGTAGGTACTGCAGAGTCTTGTCTAATGCTCTTGTAAGATTTACTGAGATATACCTGCAAAATGGCTTTTTGAGCACCAGCAATACGAAGCATATAACATTTGACTTGATGATCAATACATTATTGATAGCAGGACCAGCTCAACATCATAAAATTCTAAATTCAAGAGATGAAATATAGATTTTACGGACAAGCTCTGCTGAAAACAGGGCACAAAAAGACACAAGAATAGCTTTTATGACAGCCATGTTCCCACCCCTTCCATCCCCTACACGATGCTGTTTTTTTTGTGTCTCTCTGCAACTCCTGATTCTCTCTCTCTTTCTTTCTCTTACTCTCATCCTTCTCCTATTGCATGCCCTGTATGACAGTGAGGTGGGAGGGTAACGGCCAAGCACGACCTGCCCTCCACAGAAACGGCCACTACAGCCCGAGGGTGAAAGATTGAGAGAGGGGGGAAAGGGGATTGGGAAACTTGGGAATGAAAGAGATTCTTACCCACTGCCTGGGGATGTGTTTCAGGGTATGGGGGAAAGATAGAGTATAATATACTTAACATTACTCTAGTCTTCAGTGTCACATGATCCTTCATAAATCATTTTAGTATTTTGATTTAGTGCTCAGTTATTAATAATGGTTATCAGAATCAATGTTTTTGCTACTTAATATTTTTGTACGTTTTTTTATTAAATTTTACCTAGGGCTGTAGCTATCGATTATTTTAGTAATCGAGTATTCTACCGTTTATTCCATCGATTAATCGAGTAATTGGGTAATAATTACTTTTTTCTTTATTAAAGAGCAATACTAAATATATAAGAGAAAATAAGACAGGTATCTTAAAATTAACATCTAATTTGTTTTCTTTTTAGAAAAATAAAGTTTTATTGCTGAAATTGCATACATAATAACTGTGAAAATAACCCATTTTAATGCATTCAATTGCCACATTATAAAAATCTATTTCAAATTAGTTTAAAAAGTTCAGTCTAAAACTAAACCTACAACCAATAAACCAAAATAATATTAATATAAATAGCAATAATGCCTAAACATCGCATGTATGTTTAAAGCTTAACTTTAAAGTTTCAGCTTCGGTTCAGGCGTGACAAGCCTTTACTGTCTTCTGAAGGCTGTGAGGCTTTTGTAAGAAGCAAAAAATATTGGACAGGAAGGAAACTTGAAATAAGAACAAGAGTACAGATGGTCATACTAGAGATGCGCGGATAACTTCACCGAATCCGCTGTTAAAAACAAACCATCCATCCGCACCCGATCGTCATAAACTCAAATCCTCAGTCAGTACGCGTTTACATGGACAACAATACTCCGATATTAATCTGATTAAGACCATACTCTGATTAAGAAACTACCATGTAAACAGCGATTTCTAATTACCTTAATCCGATTAAAGCCCTACTCGAATTAAACAAAAATCGAATTAAGACATGTGGAGTATGCCTATTTTAGTCGCATTATCGAAGTGCATTGTAGACATGTACACACCTTAATCTAACTATTAACGTCGTTTGGATTTTTCGCCGCATTTTGCGACAGGACACATACACTCAGTGGTCAACCGTTTGACGGCAAACAAGAGAAGCATGGCTTCAAGCAAGAATGACATGCTGCCGACTGAAAGCACAGAGGAGGCCTGTTGCTGGAGAATTTGTATCCGCCGTCTATTTGCACGTATAGCATGGACAATTAACTGCACTTGAAACTCTCGTAAAATTAAAAATGAAACACCCAAAACTGTATGTGGTACCATAACAAAGACGAACTGCGTGAAATTCTCGAGGGAACGTCGGACGGCGTGGCATGGAGACGTAATGACGTGTGCTCTTAATCGATTTATGTTCTATAACATGTAAAATGGGAACATGAACGGATTACTCTAAAAGCAACTCATGTAAACACCTTAATCAGATTATTGTCTTATTCAGAATAAGGTCAATAATTAGATTACTGCTGTCCATGTAAACGTAGTCAGTGTAAGCACGATGCTACCGTCACATTTTAGCTACACTGAAGTAGGTTGCTTTAAAAAAATCTTTGGCGAAATTACACGCTTTAAATAACCTAAACGGGTTGACACCTCTACATCACCTCGCAAACGCGAGAGATGAGTTTGTGTTTAATTCAGATAAAGTAGCCTACATCGCACATACAGATCTACATTATGAGCTAATCATATTCATCATTGTAACACAGCTTGTTTAATTAAGTTAGTAGCTATAAATATTGCTCAGCTGCCGTGCGAACTGCCGCAAGTGAAGCCTAAATGTTCAGTGTCGTATCCTGAAGCTCAACACACAGTTGTCTTCATTTAAAAATAGCGAGACTTAATGATATTAGCAGTGCTGATGCCAGTCTCTTTCGCATTGCGTCTTTGATCTCGACATGAGCTAAAAATGAAAGTTAAAGAGCGACACATTCATTGCGCGTTTTACCGTGAATTGAGTTCTCTTAATTAAAATCAACACATCAATGCTTTCTCTCATCCACCCGCAATTTTTGGGATGTTTACCCACCTGAACCGCGGATTTAACCGCAATCCGCGCATACTCCGAGTCCTTATACACAAAAAAAATATTTCTGCATCATCCGTGTGTAGTTAAATGAACTAAACGAAGCATCGAGGCAGATGATTTTGCCTCAAGGATTTTTTCAATTCAAGTAACTCAAGTTACTCGAGGAATCGTTTCAGCCCTTATTTTAACTAAATATATATATTTTTTTTACGTTTTCGCGAAATTGACGTTTCCATTGGGCGTATTTTTAATTTGCGCAATTTGAAGGGTAATGGAAACATGGATAGGGAAATCTTTTGTGTGATCTACTAAGTCAAATGTGCTTTGTATTATTTAAACTTAGCCAGCAGCCAGATCACCCTGTAGCCCAAGACTGAGCAAGGCTGAGCCTGGTTAGTACCTGGATGGGAGAATCCTGGGAAACTAGGTGTCTGCTGGAAGAGGTGTCAGTGAGGCCAGCAGGGGCGCTCACCCTGGGGTCTGTGAGGGTCCTAATGCCCCAGTATAGTGATGGTGACTCTATACTGTCAAAGAGCACTCCTTTGGATGAGACATTAAACGAGGTCCTCCTGACTCTCTGTGGTCATTAAAAATCATAGGTCGTCCTTTGATAAAGAGTAGGGTGTAACCCCAGCATCCTGGCCAAATTTGCCCATTGGCCCCTTTGTCCATCATGGCCTCCTAATATTCCCCATATACATATATATATACATATATATATACAATCACTCTGTCTCCTCTCCACCAATCAGCTGGTGTGTGGTGGGCGTTCTGGCGCAATATGGCTGCCGGTTGAGGAGACCCCACCAACATGTAAAGCACTGTGAGTCCCCAGAAAAGTGCAATATAAACGTAACACATTTTTATTATTATTATTATTGTTGATAACATGTTTTGCCAGGGGTACATTTATAGGCATAACTGCATATAGAGATGAAGAAAAGGAGAGAGTGAGCTGATTAAAAGACTGAAGGAGTGCGGAGCTGCTCTCTTGGCCTGACTGTCATAGAGGAGCTCCCTCTGCAGTGGTGCGGGAGCTTGATGAATGAGCTCTGGGTGCTCTGCTGTAAAACTATTACAGATATCTCCACTAACTCAATATCTTCTTTGGGGGACAGAAATATTATAATCTAGAAAAGCAGGGTTCATAGCAGTCTCAGATCTTAGATGAGCACGGACCTTCGTGAAGCCAGACCAGAACGGATTGCTGTGTACGTCATGCATAAAACCAATTGTGTATGAATTGTCCCGTTTAATTGAATGCGACAATTTAGGTACGAATAGATTAATGAGCGCTGATTCATGAAAATGATTTACATAGAAATTTGTTCTGCTCATGTTTCATGAATAAGGGCAAATGAACGGAGATTTCTCATTAAGCGAGTTACCATCAGAGCCATGCACCGTGTATTCGGTTAGTGTAGCCTACATGTTGACCCTCTGCGCTAACACTACCGCAAGAAATACTCTGGCTTCACATTTTCAGCTAAGTTAAGAAGAAACATTTTTTATGGAGAGAACAATAGAGAAAGAACAGGAAATGATCAATGATGAGAAGAGGAGGGAACGGGATCAGTAAATGTCACTACAGTAGCTGTGAACCCGCGTGAGAACCACAAAGGAGGCATATTTTCCTCAGTTCTTCAGCTCCCGAGGCTTAAAGACACACATTTTAAGTCCTCTCTCTGTGTGTCAGTCAACCATCAATCTTGATATTGCCCTTATCTGGGAATGAGAGCTCACAGAGCTAAACTAAAGCTAAATATAAATCTGCCATGCTCACGAAGACTTAATCGACCTTAGGGAGAAGTATTTCAGCCCAGAGATCATCACTAGCTTCAGGCTTTTACAAAATCAGAACATCTCAAATCTCCACTCATGCCTGTTTAGTGTCATATTTAGTGTGAACTTTTTGGCCCTTTTTAAGAAACAAAGTTAATAAAAAATCCCTTTTTCATCTCTAAAGTCCAGTAAAATACTGGACGTGTTACATTTTATCCATGAGAAAATATCAGAGTGGTTCTGAATGAGGAGTTTAAAAGCCTAAGGGTTGTTCCAACACGATCTCATTACAATGCGTATAAATAGTACGAGTGTGCAATCTCGTAGAATGTATACGCCAAAATTAGTTTTTGGCGTGCATATGATACGCACTTTATGGCGTGTATATGACACGCTTTTGGGTAGGGTGAGGGTGGGGGTGGGGGTGTGGGGTTCGTACATATAATACGCCATAAAGTGCGTACCATATGCACGCCAAAACTAATTTACTATTGATACGCATTTTCGTGAGATCGGGCTCGTTGTTCCCTTACTAACTTTATTCCAAGCCATGTTTTCCCCCTGTGTTTAACTTGAGGTCCTAATCTTTATCCAGAGATCATTTAGTGTCCATTCACGTAACACTGTTTTCAACCAGGGGCGCTGTTTGTATGTGCATGATTTGTTTTCTTACATACACGAACACGTTAAATAACAATATTGTAGTAAAGTAAAATTAAAATCTGTGAATTATAGAAATATCGAAGCAAATGTGAGCACAAATGGAAGTCAAATAATGCCAAATATTTGTTTGCCAAAAAGCTTATTGAATTGCACTACTTGAAAAAATATGCATTGCGTTAACCGTGCTTGCATTTTTAGGGCTTGAGTTTTTATTTTTATATGTAAGATGTGAATATTTAAATACAAAACATTTCACAGTTCACACACATTTCCATTGTTAAAAATTCAATGACATATGTTCACCTCTCAGATTTTACTTCCAAAAAATGTATTCTGTTTAAAAGGAAACATATAATATTCAACAGGCAATTTTCACTTCATAAATTCACTTTCAGAAATTCAGTGGTTCAGATTCGACAGAAAAATCAAGAGTTCTGGGAACTGCAGGAATAGCAGTAGATTACCGAGCATAACCTCCATCTGCTGTTAATCGAGCTCGCCTCCAGGTGGTGCAAGCGGATGATGATGAAGAACTGAGAAATGTGTTAATTCATTAAATGGATTTACAGAAACGGAGCAAGCGATACGTATTTGTGATGAATATCAGAGTCAGTATATTATATATGAAAGAGCTGATAAAGACACGAAAGCAGTGTTTACATTTAAATCTTCATGGTTACTTTTGTACATGTAAATACGCTCTCTCATCACTTCAAAATACAACACATGACGTGTTAACCGCACAGAAAGTAAGGATGAAGACAAAGGATGGAAGTTTCCCTTATGAATCCGGTCCTTACAAATCAGAATAGGCTAAACAAAATGTTGATCGAAATACCTAATTCAAGAAGTCTGTAGTGCTTCTGTGTGGGTGCAAAACCATGATTGAAAAACATAATTCTTCAGAGAAACATTGAATCATTTTGAATTCGTTTGAATTTCAGCGACGCAGTAATCACACCGGTGTGATCGAATGCGCCAATGGGTTAAAATCTATCTCAGTTTGGGGGTGGAGGGGGACGAACTGACATTTTGTTACTTAAAATGGCCCCACTTTATATTAGGTGGCATTAACTACTATGTACTTACGTAAAAAAATAAGTACAATGTACTTACTGTGTTCATATTGTGTTGCAAAACACCTTTGCTGATATTGAGGTGGGATACGGGTAGGGTTAGGGACAGGTGTGGTGGTGTGGGTAAGTTTAAGGGTAGGGTTAGGGACAGGTGTGGTGGGATGGGTGAGTTTAAGGGTAGGGTTAGGGACAGGTGTGGTGGGATGGGTGAGTTTAAGGGTAAAGTTATGGACAGGTGTGGTGGTGTGGGTAAGTTTAAGGGTAAAGTTAGGGACAGGTGTGGTGGGATGGGTGAGTTTAAGGGTAGGGTTAGGGACAGGTGTGGTGGGATGGGTCAGTTTAAGGGTAAAGTTAGGGACAGGTGTGGTGGGGTGGGTAAGTTTAAGGGTAGGGTTAGGGACAGGTGTGGTGGGATGGGTGAGTTTAAGGGTAGGGTTAGGGACAGGTGTGGTGGGATGGGTAAGTTTAAGGGTAGGGTTAGGGACAGGTGTGGTGGGATGGGTGAGTTTAAGGGTAGGGTTAGGGACAGGTGTGGTGGGATGGGTAAGTTTAAGGGTAGGGTTAGGGACAGGTGTGGTGGGATGGGTGAGTTTAAGGGTAAAGTTAGGGACAGGTGTGGTGGGATGGATGAGTTTAAGGGTAGGGTTAGGGACAGGTGTGGTGGGATGGGTGAGTTTAAGGGTAGAGTTAGGGACAGGTGTGGTGGTGTGGGTAAGTTTAAGGGTAGGGTTAGGGACAGGTGTGGTGGGATGGGTGAGTTTAAGGGTAAAGTTAGGGACAGGTGTGGTGGGATGGGTAAGTTTAAGGGTAGGTTTAGGGACAGGTGTGGTGGGATGGGTGAGTTTAAGGGTAAAGTTAGGGACAGGTGTGGTGGGATGGGTGAGTTTAAGGGTAGGGTTAGGGACAGGTGTGGTGGGATGGGTAAGTTTAAGGGTAGGGTTAGGGACAGGTGTGGTGGGATGGGTGAGTTTAAGGGTAAAGTTAGGGACA